>PVJL010021047.1:0-11117 GCA_004026885.1 Lyroderma lyra
CTCTCTCTCTCCCTCTCTCTCTCCCTCCCTTTCTCTCTCCCTCTCTCTCTCTCTGCTCAGCCTTGCTCTCTCTCCCTCCCTCGCTTTGTCTTACACTCCCTCCCTCTCTCTTTCAGGCCTGCCCCGCTGCCCTGCTCGGTGTGTCTGATTGTCCATCTGTCTGTCTGTCGCTCTGCCCTGTATTTTCCATTTTCAGGATTTAACACACTCTAAGCTTAGTTTGGTTTGACAATGTCATTTAGCTTGAAACAGTTGAAATGTGTTTTCTCTTTGCTCCCCTCCCGTCCTGTCAGCTTTGATCACTGTATGCCTACTACCAGCCTCAATGGCTCTGCTTCCCCAGGGCGGAGCGCCTCACTAATTTACAGGACACCCAGCCTTAACGATGTGTTTCCTCAGATTGCAGGCTACCCCGAAATCTGTTTACATTAACTTGAAGGTACTGCCCTCAGGACACCTGTTTCCTATCACCAATCCCTGTTCAAATTTCTTTGCCCAGGACCACTTTGGCCCCCTTTTCCTTTGCTCTGCCTCTTCTTACCTGCCTACCCAACCTTCTGGCCGGCCTAAGAGAGAGGAGATGGCCTTTGGACAAGTCCGTCATCCTCCCCAAATGCTGGCGTTTGGAGTAAAACCTGCTTTGCTTTGCATCCACCTGGTGTCTCGATTATTGGCTTAGGAGCGGCAGGCAGCCAGACCCTCAGCCCGGTGACAGTCCCACCACAGCTCTACCTGACAGACGGGAGAGGTCTCCGAGGCCTGCAGCTCCGCACGCAGCCTGCAGGGAGCCGGCTCGTTGGCCTTAACCTGGGGTGACCTGACTTGGGCTTCCTTGTCCTTCTCTGCCTTTGATCTTCCTCTCTCTCTTGGAAACCCTATGTTGTTGGAAACATCGTGACTTTGGATGGTCTATGCCCTCATCCTTCCTGGGCGGCACCAGCCAAGGTGACCCTGGCCTAGGGGATCTGGTGGAACTGACCCCTGGAAATCACAGGTCATGATCCCTCAAGAGCCTGGGTTGCAGCTGATGCCTCTATCACACTGACAGGCCCCGCACAGTCCTGCAGTCCTGGTGCACAGAGGGGACAGCGTGGCACAGGGACAGGGTGGCTCAGGGGACAGACCTTCCCGGGCTCTATCTAGCCAGCTCTGCTATTGCTCTCTGAGTGCCTCCAGGCAAATCAACTCTGAGTTTCTGTTTTCTCTTCTGGGGTTTTCATTTTCTCCTCCCTTAGGGTAACACTGGAAATGAGAATTTTATTGTAATAATATGTGCAAAATGCTCAGTGGATGACGTGGTACAGCAAGTGCTCAAAATGTTCGGCTTCCTCCACCTTCCTCTTCCTGCACTAGGATTCCATCACAGGTCAGGCTAAGGGGAGCCACGGGACGCCCCCATCACAGTGAGAGGGCCTAACTTATTACCCTGCTAAACAGATGAGTGAATGGGGCACAGGGGCGGTTATGACACACAGCTCTTGTCCCCACAGCCCTGCCCTGTGATGATGACCACAGGATTATTCTCACAGCATCCCGGGGCGCCCAGCTCTCTGTGTTCATTCACTCAGGCGTCGGGCAGTGTAGGCCAGCAGAATGCCAACGACAGTATACAACAACAGTCATGATAAAGCAAACAACCCCTGTAGTGCCCTAGAGCCCGCAGACACCCCTTTGTTTGCTTCTCCTGAGATCCACCTCCCGAGGTAGGAAGGCCACAGATGAGAGGCCAGACCCCTCGGGCGACCTAACAGGTCAGGGCCAGCGTAGGACTCAGCCCTGGTCTTCCCAGCACCCAGACCACCACTCCATGTACAGCAGGAGGCCCCAAGCACAGCCCTCAGAGACCGGGACTCAGCTGGTATGCCTGGGGCCTGGGAATCTGCATGTCAGGAAGCCCCGGGAATTTGGGTGCAGGTGCCCCGCACCCTGCACAGTCTGAGAAACACCCTCCCCAGCACTGCATGGAAGGTGTGAGTCTCACTCGGTTCTCTCCCCCAAAGGGCAGGAGAGGCTTGATTCATGGTCCCTCACCCTGCTCCTTCTGGGGCAATTTAGGGCCAAGGGTTTATTAGATAAGGTGAGGGAGACCAGCTGGGCCTGGAAATGTGGGGGCAGTACCTGATGCTGGGTGACCCCCAGTAGTTCCCTCCTTGGGGTTCCTTGCTGGATGAGGAAATGAACTGAGGGTCATTGGTTCTCAACCTCGGCTGCACATTGGAGCCCCCTGGGGGGCTTTAGAAACGAGAGTGCCTGGAGCTGGCCCCCAGAGACTGACGTGCTTCATCTGGGGCGCGGCCTGGCCACGTGGGATTTTTAGAAGCTCCCCAGAGAATTATAATGTGCAGCCAAGTTTGAGAACCACCGAACCAGGCCTTGGGAGTAAGTTCTATGATGTAGATCCTGTGACTAAGTGTAGAGCAGATATGTCACAGGAAATACTGTCTGTACGTGTGTGTGAGTCTCTGTGTGCTGGTATGCAAGGGCTGCCTAGAAAGTACCCAGCCATGTAATATGAAAAATGGAGTCAGTTATGGCTAGATTTTTTTCTAGACAGCCCTCATATATGTGTGTGTGTGTGTGTGTGTGTGTGTGTGTGTGTAAACATTTGTGTTTGTATGTGTGTTTATGTATGTACAGCCCTTGCATGTCTACCTGAGTGCATCTGTGTGTCAGTGTATACGTGTCTATGTATGTGTGTCTGTGTGTCAATGTGTGTCTGTGTCAACATGTGTGGGTCTGCCCGTGTTTATGTCTGTGTCAGGGTATGCCTGTGTGTGTCTGTGGGCCTTGTATGTGTGTCTGAGTCTGTGCGTGTATGGAGAGAGAGGCCAAGAGGGCAGCTTATGGTGGGATGACGGGGCTGTACAAGTAAGGAAGGACCCTGGAGATCCAAGTCCCCTTCCTTAATAGATGGGATGCAGTGAAGGTAAGTGGCTTGTCCAGGTCACAAGGCCCAGGCCTCCATAATACCACCTCATATCCTAAGACCCAAAAAAGGAGGCATAAAAGGGAAATTGGAGCTGGTTCGTGGCTCCAGGTCTCGTTGGCTGAAGCACACTTGTGCTTTGCTTCGGTACCTGCTACAGAATGCTGGGCCCAACCCAATCAGCCTGCTTTGCTGGCGGGCTAGCCTTTCTGAGAACTGTGGGCTCCCCGAGGCTGCTCCCCAGCCAGTGAATGCTACTTCCCATTGCCCACACCAGGTAGGACCCCAGGCCAGCCAGGGCCCCTCTCATCCTGGTATTCCATCACAGCAGGATCCCGGTGTGAGGAGGGGCTCAGCACAGTGCTCTTACCTCCAAGCAATCCTCTAGCATCTTGGGGCTGACGTTTGGTATCCAGAGCTTGCCTCATTGCAACCTGGAGAGAGATACTGGGATGCTGCAAGTGGCCGAGGCACTGCCTGGGGGTTCTGCCTCTTACCGGTTATGCAATTCAGGGCATGGGTGAGCCCCGGTTTCCTCATCTGCAAATGGGCCTGCGAGACCTGCCAAGCCTCCTACATGGGGTGGCTGGAGGCGTAGGCAGCGAATGCAGGTGGGGGGGACTCAGCAGGTGATGGCGTCCCCACACGTGACACAGCTTATACCGGAGCATGATCTGAGGGATGCCAACCACTGTCTGTCCCCCAAAGTCTTTCCTATTTACCTGCTGAAACCTGCAGCCCACACCGTTAGAGCTAGCCTTCTGGGTTAAGGACATTCAAAAGGCCCTGCTGACTTACAACCAAGGTCTCTGCCAGGAGAGCAGGCAGGGGCAGTGATGCACCCCATAGGCCCTCCTCCATACCACTGTCAGGAGGTGATGTAGCCAGGAGGGAGGAGACGCCTGCTGGGACAGGGACCTGGAGGCCTCCAGAGCAAAGGCCACAGGAGGGGGCAGCAGGAGTAGGATACTGGCTTTGAGGGCCCTGGAACCTGGGAGTGGCCAGCAGGGAAAGGAGCCTCGGGGGGCCAATAGGGACCCAACGGGTCCATGACCGGCTTGACCGGCTGCAGCCCTGTCGAATAGAAAGGACCCAGGATCTGGAGCCTGACCGAACGGAGCCTCAATACCACTGTGTGGCACACTTCTTAACCTCTTTGAACATCATTTTGTCATTAATAACATGGAGATGAAACCAATTCCATTTTGGAGTCATTGAAGGATTAAAATATATGTAAACGTAGACCAGTTCTTTTTATTATGTACCATTGTGTTGAGGCCTTGGCACGGGCAGACTGTGAATATTTCCCCCCATGTCCTGGTATTCCCGCCCTTTCTGCTGTACGATCTCTCTCCACACTGGCTGGTATGCAGGAGGTAGGGCATGAGGATGGCGGTCAGAAGACCTAGATTCTCATTCTGCCCCTTGTTCTTACTGCCTAAATGAACTTGGACAAGCTCCCTCACCACTGACAGCCTCACCAATAAAATGAAGGTAGTGGATGGGATGATAATCACTAAGCTCATGAAATTGCTGTGAGAAGGACATAAAACGCTATGTCAACAATAGCTCGCATTTGTCCAGCACTGACCAGTGTGCCAGGCATCATTAAGGACTTCACAAGTGTTATTTCAAGGGGGCCTCCCCTACATTACAATTAGCCCTACTTTTGTAAATTAAACAACAACAACAACAACAACTAAGATTCAGAAAGGTTAAGCAACATGGCCAAAAGTCACACAGCTTGCAAGTGGGGGAGCTTGAATTGGAACCCCAGCAGCCACTGCTTCACTATGTTACTGGGCACAGGATCTGAGCACATCCAAGCTGGAATCCAAGCCTTAAAATATACCTGGTCCAACCACCTATTTACTGCTCAGGAATGACCCCCTCACCTCTGTCATAACTTCCCAGATGAGTCTCTGTGTCTGACAGGTCTTTACCAGCCATATGGCATCCACAGAGCAAGTATCATTACCTTCAGCAGAGGACAGTAAGACCAGCAGAAGCCACGTGACCAGCCCAGGGCCACATGGCAAGTCTGAGGCCAAGCCTGGACCCCAGCCCCCTCTGCAGGCTAGTTTTGGTGGGGCTGGGAGCCTTGGTGCTAGGTGAAGTGTGCCTAGTGTTCCTAAGACTTCTCTGCCTATCTAAAAGCATCCAGATGATGACCCTTGACACTTCATGGTCTAGGTTCTGATGAGATGTGGGCAATACTTCCTCCTTCTCCCCTTAGACCTGGCCCAATGTGGGATGACACAGGAAGGTGACACATAGTGCTGGTTGCCCAATATTCATTCAGCTTTGTGCTCAGATATTGACATGCCCAGCCCCAAATGACAAATGGGACTGATCTAAATCAGTCCTGATAATCTTTTTTCCTTTGCTGGTGACCAAATGACCCAGTTTCAACCAGCACGAAGGGAGGAGAATTCCATTGGGAACCTCTGGGAAAATTGTCCCCCCCGAATAAAGAAGCACGTGAGAAAGGGCCCTTTGGCTCTTTCTTTCCTTCCTGCTGACAATATTCTTGGGTGAAGATATGATGCCTGGAACCATGGCAACTGTCTTGTGACCATGAGGCCACATCTGCTGAGGAAGGCAGAGCAGGTGGGTAGTGAGAACATGGACCCTCGATGACACTGATGAGTTGCTGCTCCATCCTCAGAACCACCCATCTTGTTGAGTAAGATAATACATGTAAACATTAGATATATCGTTACCCAATATTTTGTAACTTGCGGCCAGGATAGTCCTAACTGATAAAAACGGATGATAGTAGTGGTAGTAGCAGGATCTACATTATAAAGTGGACACTCTAGCATGTTTTATATACAGGTGTTCCTTGACTTGAGATGGGGTTACTTCCTGATAAACCCATCATAAGCTGAGAATACCCTAAATAAAAAAGGCATTTAGTCTACCTAACCAACCATCTATCATAGCTTAGCCTGGCCTACCTTCAACAGCTCAGAACACTTACATTAGCCTTCAACTGGGCAATTATCTTGAGTTTTATATTTAGAGTAATTGCCTTCCTCTTCTTCTCACCTGAAGCAGGAGACACAGATGAGCATTTTGTAGACAAGATGGAATACAAAAACACAAAACACAGCATCCAAAGTACACTGTGGAGTATCGGCTGTTTACCTCGGAGATTGTCTGACGGACTGGGAGCTGCAGCTCCTGCCACTGCCCAGCACCATGAAGGAGTATCACACTGCACATCACTAGCCTGGGAAAAGAATGAGATTCCAAATCCCAAGTACAGTTTCTACTGAATGCATATGGCTTTTGCACTATTGTAAAGCTAAAAAAAAAAAGAAAGTAAGTGAACCATCGTAAGTCAGGAAACTGAGGTTTAGAGAAGATACTGAATTTGTCCACTTGAAATGCCCTCCCTTAGCAAGCTGAGGAAGCGGGGTTGAGACCCAGGCCTGTCAGTCCCCATACCTGTGCTGGACACAATCCTCCCTCAGAGAATGCTCCACTAAAAGGACATCAAAGACAAACATGATTTGTACCCTCTCCTAGATCTGTCTCTAAACCACCTCCTATTTCCAACTATTTAGTGAGCACCCATGTTGAAATGTGTCCTGTCAGATGGACGATATGTTTTGGAATTGAAAAACGTAGAGATAATGGACTTGGACCTGTGTAGGATGAAACAAGTCCTGCACTTCAAAGGTTTATGCTGACCGTCACAGTCCAGAAGGGTCAACCTGGAAGCAGTGAATGACACTAGAAAGAATACATCTTCTGCTTCCTCTGGTCTGGGTTCTTCGAGGTCAGTTCAAGTGTCCTTTCTTCCAGGAAGCCTGTCCCAAGCAGACCTGCCCCCCCCCCCCCCCCACCGCCCACTCCTACAGCATGTCTGCCCACTTCTTATCATGGACAGATTCTTTTTAGCTAATTATGTGCTTATGTAATGCTTCTCCCAGCCGAGTGTGAGGGCCAGACTGTGTCTCACACACAGGTGTCCCCTGGTGCCCAGCGCTGTTCTGATGTCGAGTGGGAGTTCAGGTAAAGCTTACTGCAGGGGTGTCCAACCTTTTGGCTTCCCGGGGCCATAGTGGAAGAAGTATGGTCTTGGGCCACACATAAAATACACTAACACGAATGATAGCTGATGAGTTTAAAAAAGAATAAAAGCAATGTTTTAAGAAAGTTTATGAATTTGTGTTGAGCCATATTCAAAGCCTACCTGGGCCACATGTGGCCCACGGGCCACAGGTTGGACAAGCTTGGCTTACTGGTTTGATGTGACATCATTCAGCACCAACCACACGCTCTAAGGACAGCTCCTCCAGGTCAGGTCCACTGGCTTTGCCACACACACCCAGCACTCAACATAAATCCTTGTCCACTAACGGTATCTCCTTCCACCAAAATTCTGGGTATTGGTTATGGGGCACGCCAAGGAGTACAGTGGTCACATGAACCACAGGGGAACCCACAACATCAACAGTCATCAAAAAAGACTGCCGGAGGAATCAGGATTTGACCTGGCCTGCAAGTATGGGTGAGGGGGACGGCTGGGGAGGGGGGTTCCCTGAGGGAGGCCCAGCAAGAACAAAGCTCACAGAGGTGGCCCCATGCATGCAGGCACAAGGAACAGTCAGAAGGGGCTTCAGAAGGCCAGCAGCACCACAGAAATGACAGCTTTCTTCCCTGCTCCAGCCAGGTGACGCCACCTTGACCCAGGCCTGGAATGTTCTAGCAGCTGGCGAGGCCCTTTCCCTCCGGCTTTCCCCTTCCCTGGAACATAATGGCTTGGGGTTTGGATTCTTCAGCAAGCTTCTGGGGGCTGCCCTGGAGCGGCTGCTCCTCACGGGTATTTTTAGTCACATTTAATTTGGCAGACTGAGCATTTTTGATTTCACAATGATTAGTTAGAGCTTGTGTGCACACTGTTTTTCTTCTTCCCGCCTGCCTGTCTCCCCCAAGGGGCCTGGGTGTTGTTTTGACTTTTATGTGCTACAATAAAAACTTTCATTGTAGCAAAATGTTTGCTCGTCAAAATTAGCTTGGTTAATTCCAAAGAATTGTTTCATCTTGGCTCCGCAGGCACTAGGGATCTTTTTTACAAGACAAATTGGCCACCAGCCAGCCATCACTGGGACAATCCCTCTGTAGTGCTCTTCCCCCCGGAATTTACCTTTAAAGAGGCAAGACCTGCCTCCACTTTCCTTTGCTCCTGTGAATGCACTGCTGGGTTCTTGTGCTCCCGGCCAGAGCAGGCAGAGTGGGCTGGCAGTGCGGGTGTGGTGGTGTGGATTTTACACTTCCGGGTGTGAACAAAAGCTCCACACAGAGACAGACACTTGTGGGCACAATCCAGGAGTGTATGCACACCCACATGTGCACGTGCATGCATGCACACCCCCCACCCCACCCCCATACACACATACTCACTCACTCACACATGCTAGGCCCAAACCTACACCCAGAGATACTACACTGCTGGGCACACATTGGCACGTACAAATACAGACACGCCAGGCTCAGGCCCCACGGACAAGCTGGCCCAGGGGCACAGAGGACACACAGATAAAGGCACAAAGGTACACACAGACCCCACTGAGCCTCAGCAGGATGAAGAACACCTGAGCTGCCCGCCCAAACCCCTGCAGGGCTCAGGAGGCAGTCTAGGCTGCAGAGACCCCTGCATCAGGGAGGGAGGTGCAGGTGCCACCTCCACACAGTGTTAGTTATCCAGGGGCCGGGGCCCAAATGCCCTCCTTGCACTGGAGGACCAGCTCCTATGACCCAAGGAAGTGCTCTTGAGCCCAGACCCCAGGCCATGCTGACCCTCTCCGCCAGCTCTCTCACCCTGCCTTCCTACTCCCCACACTGCAGTCTGGTAGCCAGAGAGGTAGAGGAAGCCCACAGAAGTCTATGATAGGCTAGCAGACCGTCATAGTGGGAGTGTTATCAGGTGGGAGTCATCAGGTGGGAGCGTTCGCTCAGATCGTCAGGGAGGCCCATGACAGGCAGTGAGAGGGGCTGGCATGAAGCCTTCCGGAGCATGGGGGACAGGAACAGGGGCTGGGAAGAATGTACTGAAGCAGGGGTCCTCAATCCCTGGGCCACAGACCAGTACTGGTCCGTGTCATGTTAGGAACTGGGCCGCACAGCAGGAGGTGAGTGGCAGACCAGCAAGCGAGTCTTCATCTGTATTGCAGCCACACCTCCCATGCCTCGAATTACTGCCTGAATTCCATCTCCTGTCAGATCAGTGGTGGCATCTTAGATTCTCAGAGCAGCATGAACCCTACTGTGAACTGTGCATGTGAGGAATCTAGGTTGCAAGCTCCTTATGAGAATCTAATACCTGATGACCTGAGGTGGAGCTGAGGCAGTGATGCTAGTAGCACTGGGGAGGGATGCAAATACAGATTAACATCAGCAGAGAGGTTTGACTGCACAGAGACCATAATCAATCACTTGCTTGCAGACTCACATAAAACCCTATCAGTGAGTGGCAAGTGACAATTAAGCTGCGTCTGGTGACAGGTTTTATAGTGGCAAGAGTTGTATCACTATTTCATTATATATTACAATGTAATAATAATAATAATTATAATAGAAATAAAGTGCACAATAAATGTAATGAGCTCGAATCATTCCGAAACCATCCTCCTCCCCGCCTTGACCCGTCTGTGGAAAAATTGTCTTCCACGAAACCGGTCCCTGGTGCCAAAAAGATCAGGGACCACTGTTCTAGAGAACACTTTCCTTTGGCTGGCCCTGGGACAGGGCCCCAGAGCTGGCTTCAAACCATTTAGGTGATTAAATGACACGTTCCCCTTCTACACGCCCCTTCTAAGAGCCCCTTCCTCTCTCTCCTCTCTACAATGAGTGGATTTATAACTGGACAGTTCTGGGAAGGAGCCAAAGTTAATCTTAGGTGAACACCCTATGTGCCAGGCCCCATGGTGGCCATTTCAAATGCTTGAGCTCATTTACTCCTCAGCCCGCCATGTGAGATCGGTATCTTCATGCCCACTTTGCAGATAGGAAAGGTAACCATTACGACGGCCAGTGTGGGCCCCGGAAGAGTTGCTGCCTCTCTGTGGCATCTGATGGATGGACAGTGAGGTTCAGAAAGGTTCGGGAACTTGCCCAAGGCCACCCAGCTGGTAGTGAGGGAGCAGGATTTGACCTCAGGACTGGCTCCAAAGCCAATTTGTGGGGAGATGTGTGAACCACTGCCCTGGAAACAAGGCGGCAGGGTCAGGGCCCTGGACGGCAAGCTCTGGCTGCAGTGTGGGTGGCAGGGCGGAGGGCAGAGCTGCTGGGGGGCAGAGTGGCCTGCGCTGAGAGCCTGACCTGGGAACACTGCAGTAGCCAAGGACAAGAGTGACAGGTGAGAGTGGCATTAAGTCGGCTGGCCTGTGTTCACACAGCTGAGACACGAAGGGACCGGTACTGGGACAGCAAGGGCTGCCACTGCAAACTGTCCCTGATAATGTTGCTGTCACCGCACTGCACCCTCCTGATCACTCTCCCCGCCAAATTCTCTCCTGGAGAAATGGCACCGTGTCATAAGAAGAAATTGGCGCCTGGGACATTTATCCAAGCTGTAAATTTTAATCAGGTGCCCACCCTGGGGCTGTAGCAGAGAAGCAGGCAGAGTCCCTGCCTGCCAGTGCTCCCAGGTGAGACAGACGACAGTGGACTAAACAGTAATATCCATCGATGACAGAGGTGATGAAGAAGACACACAAAGCCCGTGGGGTGATGGGAAGCGGGGGGAAGACGGGCCCTCGGGGGATGGGGGCGGAAGGGGCCTGGGGACAGAGACAGGAGGGCTCCAGTGGTGAGCAGAGCGAGTGTCTGGGGAGGGCGGCTCCAGGCCGGGCACTGGAGCGGGCTGGCAGCTTGAGGAAACCCAGGTGGCAGAGCGGAGTGAGCAAGGAGACTGGGGGATGCGGCTGGAGACGCAGCCAGAGGCCAGATCCTGCAGGGGGACATGGTGAGGCCTCTGAATTCACTCTTGGGGACCACTGGGCAGGAAGTGAACAGCACCCTACAAGGAATCTGGCCTGCCCTCCAGCTGCTGGTGCTCTTCAATCAAGAGCTTCTGTGGCCAGAACTTTTGGTTCCCTGGCTTAGAGACGAAGCCCTCTTCCCTAAGTCTCCATTAGGGAAAGGGATTGCAGAAGCTGCTAGAAAGCTCCCCCGGCAC
>PVJL010021048.1:0-11116 GCA_004026885.1 Lyroderma lyra
GTCCCACACCAGACTCCCCAGCTCAGAGTACCGGTACTGGGAAGAGGAGCCCCACAACATCCAGTTATGAAAAACTGTGAGGATTACAACCATCTGGGTGGAATAGAAGGCTGCAAGAAACTCAGATGTGCTCTTAAAGTGTCCATACACAGAGTCAGCGACTGTGGGCACTCACCCTGAGCTCCAGTAGGAAAAATGGGTATTGGAGGCATATAGGAAGCAGACTGAGGTGTGTGGCTTTGGAGTAAAAGTTGGAGGACAGTGCCAGTTCACCTGAGTGGGGTCCTCCTCCCTTACAGCTGGCAGAAGGGTATCATTTTCCTGTGTTGTGCCCTCCCTTTACATGGCCAACTCTGAATCTGATTGGTGTGGTGAGCTCTGCTCACTCAATCCTGCTGACTCACTGGAACCCTGCCCTATCCAAACCTAGAGGCACTTTCTCTGGTGAGCAGCCAGCCTCATTTACATTGCCATCTTTCTTGGAAAACTAGAGTTTGCAGGCCCTAGGTGGGAGGAGATTGGCCTCATTGTGCTTTGGGACTTTTGCTGAGTAGCTCTAGGCACAGCATTAGCACCAAAGCGTAATTTACAGGAGCACCCACCACAGATAACTAGGGAGACTATTGTACAATCCCACAGAGCACCAACTACATAAGGCCACCCAGCAATACTGAGAGACACAGCAGATCTTCCTAATACATACAAACAAACACAGAGAGGCATTCAAAATGAGAAAACAAAAAAATACATCCCAAATGAAATAAAAGCAGAACACTTCAGAAAAAGAACTAAATGAGATGGAGACAAGCAACCTATTAGATAGAGTTCAAAACAATGGTTACAAGGATACTAAAGAAATTTAGTGAAAACTTCAATTAAAGATAGCAAGCATAAAAAAGGACATAGAAAGCATTAAAAAAGCAAGAAGAAATAAAAACATATAATAATTGAGTTGAAGAATGCAATAGAAAGAATCACCAGCAGACTAGATAAAGCAGAGGATCAAATCAGTGATTTGGAAGACAAGGTAGCAGGTAACACCCAATCAGAATAGAAAAAAAAAAGAAGATAGTTAAGTGACCTCTGGGACAACATTAAGTGTGACAACATTTGCATTATAGGGGTACCGGAAGGAGAAGAGAGAGAGAGAGGGAGCAAAACAGTGAGAACCTATTTGAAGAAATAATGACTAACACCTTCCCTAATCTAGTGAAGGAAATAGACATACAAGCCCAGAAGCATAGAGAATCGCAAACAAGATGAACCCAAACAGGCACATGCCATGATACATTATAATTAAAACGGCAAAGGTTAAAGACAAAGAGGGAATCTGAAAAGCAGCAAGAGAAAGGCTACTAGTAACTTATAAAGGAGCTCCCATAATACTGTCAGCTAATTTCTCAACAGAAACTCTGTAGTTCAGAAGCTATTGGCACATAATATTCAAAGTAATGAAAAGCAAGGACCTACAATCAAGATTATTCTATTCAGCAAGGCTATCTTTCAAAATTGGAGAACAGATAAAGAGTTTCCCAGACAAGAAAAAGCTAAAGGAGTTCATCACCACCAAATCAGTATTACAAGAAATTTTAGAGGGATTTCTTTAAGATGGGAGGTGGGGGATAGAAGCAAAATTATGAGTAATAAAATGGCTATAGCTGCATATCTATCAGCAATTACATTCAATTTAAATGGATTAAAAGCTCCAATCAAAAGGCATTGTGCTGAGTGGAGAGTCAGACAGAGAAAGACAGATGCAATTTGATTTCACTTATATGTGGAATCTAAAGAACAGAATAAACAAAGAAAACAAAAACAAATTCATTGATATGGAAACATTTGGATATTTGCCAGATGGGATGGGGGTTGGGGTGTGGGTGAAAAGGGGGGAAGTAATTAAGAAGTAAAAATTGGTTGTTACAGAGTAGCTATGGGAATGTAGAATATAGCAGAAGATATATAGTCAGTAATATTGTATTAACTATATATGGTGTCATATTGGTACTAGATTTATTTTTTTAAATTCATTTTTATTGTTAGACTTATTGGGGTGACATCTGTTAGCAAGGATTACATAGGTTTCAGGCATACAATTCTACAGTGCATTGTCATCTTGATGTATAATAAGTTCACCACCTAATGTGACTTCTCTTTCCATCACCTTATATTTAGCTTCCCCTCCCTCCTCTCCCACCCCCTCTCCTTTCTCCCCTCCCTAACCCACTCATCCCCAAATAAACATTAAACTATTGATGGTATCCATGGGTTATTTGTTTCTTCAAGGTACTAGATTTATTGAGTTGATGGTTGGGAGGGGGTTGGGAGCAGGGTGAAAAGGTGAAAGGATCAAAAGTTACAAATTGGTAGGTATAAAATAGTCATAGGGATATAAAGTAAAGCATAGGGAATGATATGGTAATGACTACATATAGTGCCAGGTGGGTATTAGTCTAGTCAGGAGGATCACCTCTTAAATTATATAAATGTTTAACCACTATGTCTAACTACCTAAAATTAATATAAAATCATATTGAATGTATAAAAGAAGAGATGGCACAAATATACAATGGAATATAAACATAAAAAAGAATGAAATATTGCCATTCACAACAACGTGGTTGAACCTAAAGGATATCATTGTTTAATAAGTCAGGCAGAGAAAGACAAAGGTCATATGATTCCACTTACATGGCACAACAGAAACAGACCCCATAGGTACAGAAAACATTTTGATGGTTGCCAAAAAGGAGGAGGGTTGGAGGGGTGGGTGAAAAGGGGGAAGAGATTAAGAAGTACAAACTCATAATTACAAAATAGTCATGGGGCACACACTCAATAATATTGTAGTGACTATGTATGGTGTCAGATGGGAACCAGATTTATCAGGGTGATGACTTTGTAAATAAGGTATACGAGGGTGGGGTGATAAATTTTGCCTCCAATTGATGATCCACCCCCATGAACAAAAGACAACTCATATAATCATAAGGGATCACCTTCCCAGCTGAGGCCTGAATTTTGAATTTTTCTGCTGAGGTGATCCCTTATGGCAGGATTACATGGACTACTTCTTGTTCTCAGGGTCATAATGATGGACCCATTTTCATCACCTCTAAATGATCTTCTTTAAGAAGTCCTCATGTCTTTTTCAAAAATTTCAAAAAAATCCAAGAAACTTTTTCCACTGTTAAGAATTCAAGGGGTTCCCTGGTGGTGTAGTGGCAAGGCTTTGGCACTCTCCACGTTGTAGCCTGGGTTCGATTCCCAGCCAGGGAACTACCCCTCAAAAAAGAATTCAATAGCAGTATGCTATTTGACCTGAACTCTTCCATTGTGATGTGCACTGGGTGAAAAATGTAAGCACCTGTGTGTGCAAAGTCAAGAATGATGATGGGGAGATACCATGTGACTACACAGAACCAGTTATATCCAGATATGTCTAATGTAACAAAAAATATATAGTAAAGACAAAATTTATCAGCCTGCCCTCATATAAATGTCTCATCACTGTGTTGTACACCTAAATCTAATATAATATTGTATGTCAAATGTAATTTTAAAATAAAAATCATTTTAAAATATAAAATAAATAAATGTTAATGCTGTATTCTCTTTAAAAAATAAAATAACATATGCAAAATTCACATGAAAATTCTAGACTTGAAAATACAAAAAATAAGAAAAAGAAAGAAAGGAAACATTGACTATATAAGCTCAAAAACAGATTTAAGGTTGCAGAAGAAAGAATCCAAGAACTTGAAGATACATAAATAAAAATTATCCAATCTGAGAGCAAAGAGAAAAGAGGGGTAGAGGAAAAGGAGCAAAAACACAGAAACGCGTGGAACAACATCAAACAAATGAACACAGAGTCCAAAAAAAATGAGAAAAAGAAATGAACAGAAAAAATAAAACAATAATGGCTAAAGCCTTCTGAAATTTGATGACAATTATTAGTGTACAGATCCAAGTAGCTTGATAAATTCCAAGTAGAATAAATACAAAGAAATCAACATCTAGATATAGTCTAGATAAATGAAACTGTTGGAAGTCATAGACAAAGAGAAAATTTTGACATAAAGAAGAATGACATACAAAAACAAAGGCACATATAGGGGAATAGCATTAAGATTAACAACTAACTTCACAATGAAGTGACATTCAAGGTGCTGAAAAAAATTTTCAACCAATTATTCTATATCCACTAAAACTTTATTATAAGTAAAACTGAAATAATTTATTAAATAAAGACTGAGAAAATATATTATTAGTAGACATGTCTTACAAGAAATATTAAAGTATTGCATGATGAGAAATAATGACATCCTGTGGAAATTCAATTTTATAGAAAAACTAATGAGTCCTAGAAATGGCTCATATATAAGTAAATACAATAAGTGGTATAAGTAAGACTTTCCTCATGCATTCTTTTAATTTCATTGAAACAATAAGATCATATAAAGCTATAATTATAACACTGTATTGTTGGGTTTATAACATACATATGTAAGTATATATAATATGAATAACACAAAGGTAGTTGAGAAATAGAACTGTATAGCAGCAAAGATAATACATGTTACTGGAATTGTCAGTATCATCCTTAAATAGACTGTGATACATTAAGATGCATATTATAGTCACTAGAGCAACCACTCAGAAAATAACATAAAAATATAATTTAAAAAATCAGCAAAGTAATTCACTGGTATTGTAGAAAACATCTTTTTATTCCAAAAAAAGAACATAGAAATGAAAAAGACACCAGAGAAAATATAGCAATATGGCAGATGTAAATGTATAAAAAAATTACATTTAATGTGGGTTACTAAGCACTGCAATCCAAAGGTAGTCAGATTGAATAAAAATGCAACATCCAAAAAAAATGCAGTGTACATGAGAAACATTTTAGATTCAAAGATGTAAATAGATTAAAAATGAATGAAGAAAAATATTCTATAAAAAGATAACCAAAAAAAGAAATGGAGAATTAATAATAATATCAGATAAAGTAGATTTTAGACAGAATTTACTAAAGACAAAGCAGAATATTTCAATAATAATAAAGACTTAACATGCACAGAGGATAAAAGTACTAATGTATAGACATGTTACAACACAGCCAAAAATGCATAAAGCAAAAATAAAATTGGAAAATATACAATTCAAAAAATATAGTTGAACAATTTGATATCCTATTTTCAAAAATTTTTAAAATTAGACAGAAAATAAGTAAGGGTATAGAAAACCTGAACATTAGCACCAAATCCTTATCTTACCAACTGTTACAGAACATTTTATCCCAAAATAGCAGAATACAAAATTCTCAAGTGAATATGATATATTCATCAGTATAGCTAGGTAATAAAGCAAGTTTTAATAAACTTAGAAGAATTGAAATCATTCAAAGAATTCAATTAGATTTCAATAATATGAAATTATGTGGAAAATCCATTAATATTTAGAAAATGTACCATATAATTTTAAATAGCCTAAAGATCAAAGAAGAAAACCACAAAGAAGTTAGCAAATAATTCAAGTTAAATGGAAATAAAAACAAAGTTTATTGGCTGCAGTTAACAGAGTACTTAGGGAAAATTTCACAGATTAAAGAAAATTCTCAAATCAATCATCTAAGCCATTGGTTCCCAAGCGGTGGTACGCATACCTCTGGGGGTACATGCTGAGCCATTCAGGGGTATGAGAAAAATAATCAGTAAAGGTGAAAAAAACAAGTAAAGTAAAAAAATGCAAAATATTAGTTATGAAACAATAAATGTGAAGTTTGAATCACTGTTAGTGGAGACACTTCAAAATTAGATCACATTAGCAAATGATGATTGGTGAGAGCATGGCTATGAACCGTTCCCCCAAACCCCTCTTCTGCCAATCATTACACATAGTTTCAGAACAATCCATTTGTGATGTTTCTAGAACTTCCTCATATAAATACACCCATAGCCAGACTGTTTAATCAGTTTAGTTATTGACTGATAAAGTAAGTGCATTGTCTTTAATCCTGATTCTTTTCAAGTGGTGTTTATATTTAATATTTAACATAGTTTCAGTTATTATTCAGTGTATTTTAAGCATGTCAGTTATGGATCAGTGGTTAAAAACAGGAATAGTTTAAAATCCAAAACTTGATGTACTTCTCAACACTTTTCCACAGCTACAAGTACACCCATACCAGGAAATAGTATAATAAAAAGGTGCATGCCTCAGATACTACACAGAAGAAAAGGAGATATTCTGAAAAGTATATTAAATATGGGTATTCATTTGTAGGGCATGACGACTGTCCTAAGCCTTTGTATGTTGTGTATGGGGAAATATTGTCCAACAGTTGCCTGAAACCATCTCTACACATGCGACATTTAGAAACTAAACATTCTATGTATGTTTAAAGACAAAGAAATACATTATTTTTGGCACTTAAAAAAAAGTGTCCAACTGTTACTTCATATGTGATGTCTGGAAAGAAAGACAATGAGAATGCAGATGAGGTTTCATACCATATTGTTTATCATGCATAGCTAAATGTGGTCAAAACCACACCATAGCTGAAGATTTCATTTTTCCTTGTATTAAAAATACCATTTTTGTATGTTTGAGGAAGAACATGTCCACAAAATCTATACTATCTTTTTTTCAAACAATACAATGTTTTAACAAATTCAGGAAATTTCTGATGATGTTGAAGTTGCAGTAGACAGAATTAGAAAAAGTAAATTATTTCCATCCAGGTCAATGAAAATGTAGATGTTGCTGATTTATCTATTTTGCTCATCATCGAGAGGTACTTGGTAGGAAACGAAATTGAGGAAAAACCTGTTGTTTTGTTACCCATTGACAGAGTGTACCACAGGTGAAAATATTTTTCATTGAAAAGGACATCAGTTGGTGGAATTGTTGTGGTGTGTGCACTGATGGAGGCAACCTATGTCAGGTTGTTTTATAGGCCTATGTGGCTGAATTAAAGAAGTAGTTCCCCATGTACCACGGAGTCACTGCTGTACTGATAGACAAAGTTTTGCATCCAAACCTCTTCCTAGTGAAATGAAAGATGTTCTTGATGAGGCTGTAAAAGTTGTAAATCTCATTAAGTCACAACCACAAAACCCTAGATAGTTTAAAGTGTTGTGTAAAGAAATAAACAGCATTCACACACATTTCTTTTGTATATAGAGGTAAGATGGCTATCTTGTGGCAAAGTACTTACATGCATGTTTGAACTTAGACATGAAGTCCAGTTACTTTTTGAAGACCATCATTTCCCTCTTGCTCCAAAGTTTCAGGACAGTGATAGGCTTCAAAGTCTTGCATATTTATCAGATATTTAAAAAAAAATAAACAAACTCAACTTGGGATTTTGAAACAGCTCAATCACTATATTCAAAGTAACTGACAAAATTGAGTCAATGACTGAAAAACTGGACTTTTGAAAAGCATGTATTAAAAGAGGTCAGCCTAAGTGTTTGAAACTCTGCACAACCTCTTATCTAAGAATGACTTGCACCTATCCCAAAACATGAAAGGGAATATTGTATGTCACTTGGAAGGTCTTAAATTGTCCTTTTGTAAGTACTTCCCTCAATGTGGGAAAGAAAACAGCTGGATTGCAGAGCCCTTCAATGAAGAATTTCTCAAAGAAACTAAACTATCAATCAATGAAAAAGAGCAGTTAATCAAACTTTCAACAGATTCTTCTTTAAATTCTAATTTTAAAAGAAAACATTACCTTCTGGGTAGATATCAGTGAGGAATACAAACAGTTTAGTGAGAAGGCACTCAAATACGTCTTGCCATTTACTAATACTGAACTAGTGGAGAGAGCTTTTTCTTCTTACATTTTCATAAAAAGAAAGTACTGCAACAAGCTTAATGCAAGTCCAGGTTTAAGACTGTATTTTGCATCTTTTGAGCCAGATTTCAAAGCAAGCTCAACAATCTCACTAATAGTGTTTCAATTGTCTAGTGATCTGCATAGCAATTATTACAGAGTTTCCAGATAACACATGTTTATATGATATATAATAATGTTTGTTAAATATTTGATTATTGTTATCAGTACTTAATTTATAAATATTATAATATTAAATCTGTGGTTTGTACTTTAGTGTAGTAATTTTTCTTTCCTAACTTATTACCTCATTTCCACTATTTTACATTAAGATAGGCACTGAACAAAAGTGTCAGTATTTAAAAACAGCTGTTTCAAAAACAAGGTGTACAATTTATAGAAATGTATTTAAAAGGGGTTCACAAGTGAAAAGGGGTTAGGAACCACTGATCTAAGTTTTCAGCTTTAGAATCTACAAAAAGAAGTGCAAACTTAACCCTACTCAATCAAAAAGAAAATCAGAGCAGAAATCAATGAAATTGATAGGGAAAAAACACAGTAGAGTAAATCAATGAAAATAAAAGTGGTTCTTTGAAAAAAATCAGTAAGAAAAATAACTTAGCTACACAGACCAAGAGAGAAGAAGAAAATTAACATCAGGGATTAAAGTAGGTATATTTCTACTAGACTACAGAAATGAAACAGACTATAGAGGAATATTAGGAACAAATGAAACAACTTAGCTAAGATACTTAAATTTTATGATGCAGCAAATATCAAAATTGACTCAAAATGAGATTAAAAAAATATTTAGACCTATAACAAGTAAAGAAATGAAATCAATAATTTAAAGTACTTACACACACACACACACACACACACACACACACACACATATCCAGACTCAGAGAGCCTCACTGGTGAATTCTATCAAGTTTTAAAGAAAAAAATAATAGCAATCCCACACAAACTGTTTCAAAATATAATGGAGATGGTAGCATTTCTAAACTTATTCTATGATGCCAGTATTACCCTGATGCCAACACCAGGTAAAAACATCATAAGAAAACAACCAAAAAAATATCCCTTATAAACACAGGTGCAAAAAACTCAACATAATATTAGTACACCATATCTTTTAACATATAAGGATTATACACAATAACCAAATGGGATTTATCCTAGGAATATAAACTTGATTTAACATCCAAAACCAATTAATATGATATACCATATTAATAGGATAAAGGCTAGAAAACCATGGATCATCTCAATATACAAAGAGAAAGCATTTGAAAAAGTTCAATATTCACACATGCTAAAATATTATCAAAAACTAGGAATAAAAGAGAATTTCCTCACCTGATAAAGGATATTCACCAAAAACCTAAAGCTAACATTATACTTAATTGTGAAAATCTGAAAGTTTTATTCCCAAAGATTGGAAAAAGGTAAGGGTATTCTTTCTTAACTTCTATTCAACATCCTACCAGAGTTTCTATGTAATGCACTAAAACAAGAACAATAAAGCAATGATATTATAGATTGGAAAAGAAGAAAAACTGTTTACAAATTACATTGTGAATATAGAAAAACCAAAAGACTCTACCAAAAAATGTACTAGAACTAATAAACAAATTAGTAAGGTCATTAGATACAAGATCAATACGTCAAAAACAATCATATTTCTATTTGCTAGCAATAAATAATTCAATAATAAAATTAAGAAAACAATTCACAATAGCATAGATATGCATAATAATAAATGTAGCAAAAGAGGGTAAAACCTGTACCTGAAAATTATAAAATATTGCTGAGAGAAATTAAAGATCTAAATAAATGGGGAATTTGTTCATATTTATGGATTGAAAGATTCAACACTATTAAAAGAAAATTCTTCTCAAATTTTCTTATAGATAAAATACTTATCAAAATAATAAGAGGACTCTTTTTAGAAATTGACAAGTTAATCTTAAAACTTATAGGGAAATACATAAGACTGAGAATCAGCAAAACAACTTTGTAAAAGAAGAACAAAGTTGGAGAAAATAACAAAATCTGATTTCAAAACTTATTATAAACCTTAATTAATAAAGACAGTGTGGTACTGACATAAGAATAGACATATAGGTCAATGCAACATAGCAGAAAATCTAGAAGTAAACACTACACTTATAAGTCATTTATTTATAACAAAGGTACTGAGAGAATCTAAGGAGGAAAATAGTCTTTAAAAAATTTTTCTGGGACAATTGGATACTCATATGCAAAAAAGTATTTGGATTTGGGCCTTTACCT
The DNA here is from genome assembly GCA_004026885.1 of Lyroderma lyra. NCBI lineage: Eukaryota > Metazoa > Chordata > Mammalia > Chiroptera > Megadermatidae > Lyroderma > Lyroderma lyra. Next base: position 10,142 of record PVJL010021048.1, read on the forward strand.
CACACCAGACACAAATATTAACTCAAATGGGATCATAAACTGAAATGTAAACTGCTAAAATGACAGAATTTGTAAAACAAAATCTTTGTGATCTTGAATAAAGCAAAGATTTTCTAGGTATGACATTGAAAAACACAATATATAAAAGAAAAAATAAGTAAATATAACTTCATCAAAATTTAAAACTCCAGCTCTTTAAAACATAGCATTAAGAAAATAAAAATTGAGCCACAGACTGAGAAAAGATTTGGAAATCACAAATCTGATAGAGAACTCATATCCAGAATATATAAATAACACTTATAACTCAAAAAGAAGACAAACAACCCTATTTAAAAATGGGTATAAATAGATGAGAAATAAATGGAACATTTATGTTAAAAAATAAATGGGTATAAATGCGAATAGACATTTCACCAAAAAATATATGCAAATGATTAAGAAAAACATGAAAAATGCTCAATCATTGGTTATTATAGACATACAAATGAAATACAAGACAACTCTACAAATCTACAAGGATGGTTATAATGAAAAAGACTGACAATATAAGGTGTTGCTAAGGATATGGAGTGCTGGTACAAATATGGACAAAGACATGTCAAATTGGTAGAGCCACTTTGGAAAAAAATTTGCATGTTTCTAAAAACTTAAACATATATATATCTACCATACAATCCAGCAATTCCACTCTCAGGTAATACCCAAGAGAAATTAAATCAGATCTCACAAAAACTATTACTGACTTTTTATTATCAGCAATATTCATAATAGACAAAAAGTGGTAACAGTCCAAATCTCTATCAACTTGTGATATTAGTGGAAATGAATAAAAAGTTCAGAAACAAACAAAGCCACACATATAAGATCAATTCATTTTATACAGACACCAGGTAATTCAATGGAGGAAATGGTGGTCTCCTCAACAAATTGTCCTAAAATAATTAGATATATGCATATGTACAAAAAAATGAA
>PVJL010021049.1:0-11115 GCA_004026885.1 Lyroderma lyra
CACACACACACACACCACACACACACACCACACACACACACCACGGCCCCCACCCCCCACACACACAGATGGGAGCTGCCCAGAAAACATCCAGCTGTTGTCAGTATAATGGGAATGATTTGCAGCTGGATACTTTCCGGACAGTTCTCGTGTATGTCTGGTCTGGAGTTGCCTTGATTCTGTGAAAAGGTTTCTCTGACACGTGATTTCTTTTCCACCTCCCTCCTTAGCAAACACATAGCTCTTTAAAAGATTCTGAATGTTTTTTTTTTTTTTTTTGGCAAGTTCTGTTTTATTAGATATATACTGTAATTCCAAACTGTGATTACATGATGTCTGGCTTTCCCTGAACTCAAACTTAATATCCTGGAAGGCCGAAGTACACCAGCGGTGGGGGACCGGGGCCGGGCGCTGTGGGCCTGCCGATGACTTCCGTCCCACCCCCTAAAGTCCCTAGCTGGCCAGTTTGATACTCGTTAACCTCCACTTTGCCTGTTAGATGGACTTTTCATCCTCTTGAATTATGTTTATTACACGACAGTTATAAACATTCATAATTCTACAGCCTTAATATTCCAACTGTTCTCACTTTCCTACATTCTCTTCTTGTCCTGGGTTATACGAGGATTGTCTGGGAAAAAAATCCAGCCACGAATGCCTCCATTTTCCATAATGCATAGCTGGATACTTTCCGGACAGTCCTTGTATTTTCAATTGTTGTATTCATCATGCAGTTACAACTTTTTGTTCCATAGTTGAATTTTAATCCCTTTATACTCATAAAGGTAAAAACATTGTTTATAAATTTAAAGAAGATGAATAAACAATCAAACAAGAAGTCTTCGAATTGCCCGCAAATGGAAGCTAAAGCGGTAACTGTTTAGATACAGAACCCAGGAAGATAGAGCTCTAGTGATCTCACCCGGTTCTGGGCCTTTGCTTTACAGAAAACAAAGCTGAGGCCCAGAGGTTAAAGGCCCTGCCCCACAGCTCCTAGGGACGGTCAAGACTAAACAGGCTGCTATGACTTATCCTTTTTTTACATTAGCAGAATAATCCTGTTTCCACACTAGTACCATTCTGTGAGATGACGTTCTTTCAGTGTGTGCCCTTCATTTGTGATATGACGTGGTTGCAACAGATGCTTTTAAAAGTCCTTTAACTCCGAAACTTTGAATCCAACTCAAAATGAACACATTGAACCCCTGCCTAGTCAGCTCGGAACTACTGCACACACAATGAAAACTGTGGTAACCATTAGAGCGTTCACTGTTTTAGAAAGATACGCTGTACGGTGGGGCTCACCAGATCCTTAGGGAAACTTAAGACTGGGTCTCAGACAGAACTGTGACAGCACAGCCACTGCCGGCCGATCCATAGGCCAACTGTCTCATTTTAAAATGTCTCACGTGGAGGAAAACAAGAGAGGGTGAAAAGCAAACATGGATTGCCGGTTCTGTTTCCAAGAGCAGTAACCATGAACTTGGCCTTCAGAACACTTTTCAAGCAGAGTGAGGCCCCCTCTGCTGGCAGGATTCGTCAGTCACCGAAAGTCAGAACTCGTCAGGTTTGTGGGAAATGGAAAAACACAACACAGGGCCAGAGCAGCTTCAAATTTTAGGAAACATAAAGACATATCTAGTCTAACATCCCAAGTTTTTAGACAAGGAAACTGAGAACTAGAATGTTTAAACTTGTTTTCTTCTAAATTTGTTAGGCAATATTCTGCTGAGGAAATGTTCACAGTAGGTGGCAAAAACCTCTGTTAAAATGTGAAATTAGCTTTCTGAAAATAGAAGCTCCTCGACAAGTACTTACTGAATCAACAATGAGTAAAGAATCCAGCTTTTGCTCAGTAAACAGTAGGGTTCTCTCACACCCTCACATGAAATTCTGTATTTCATTTGACTAAACCAAGGTTTCTTAAATTCTTGTCATTCAGGTATTACCAAGAGGCTTCTCGCCATAAGTCAAGTACTCTGTGTCTTATTTTTCTTTCAATCAAGTCATTTTTAATATTAGCCTCATCCCGAGGAGAGGAAGGTGGGGGAGGGGGCAGGGGGAGTCAAAGATGCGGTGATGGAAGGAGAACTGACTCTGGGTGGTGAGCACACAATGCAACACACAGGCGATGTGCTGTAGAGCTGCACGCCTGGAACCTCTGTCACTTTACTAACCAATGTCACCCCAATAAATTTAACAATAAAAAAAGAGTCTCATTCCACGCAATAGAATTCATGAAATTATAGGTTTGACATGTCGTGTGTGTGTGTGTGTGTGTGTGTGTGTACATGCCCACAATAAAATACATTTTAATTTAAAAAAATAAAATATTTAAAAATGTTCTTTTAAAAGTGTACCAATTAAATTAATCTCATTTAATTATGTGTTTACCATGCTTTAGAAAATACTGACATAAATATACCTCAGGTTTAAGACACGTAAATGTAGTAGTCATTAATTCCATCTTTCCATGAACAGTAAGTTGTTTATCGCTCTTCTTCACCTGGTCTCTCCCTTGGGCCTTCCCCTCCGTCTTGACGTCTTCCTTCTTCCTCTCTCCGTCCTTTCACAGGCCTTTGGTTCAGAATTTCCTTTTCCCCAGTGAGGGAGGAAAACTTTCCCTCTCGATTGCCCACTGGAGACCGTGCCTCATTTGATACTGAACTCCAGGAAACCATATGGAAACAAACTGGTATTTGATAGCATGAATAAAAAGACCTTTGTATTCTTGTCTTTTTCTAGGAATTTGGGCTTGAGGAATACTGAAAAATGATGTTATTTCTATTTAATCCTTACAGTCAGCCTCCTCTGAGGAAATGGCACATACACACAGAAAGTCCAATTTCTAAAAGCGTATTTAATAAATTATTCCTTGAGAAGTAAAGTACAATGGAAAGTCTGTTTTTGTCAGGGCACTCTGAAAACTGTAATACCTGTAGGGGAGAATGGAGATGAGAAAAGGCGGATCTCCATGAAATCTTTTCCCTTATTACACATTCCCGTGCAATTAATTCAAGCGTTGTTTCTTCAGTAATAAAGGAAGCCATTATGCATTTGTTGCTGGATGAATACATTCAGTTCCCAGCTAGTTGGAACTTGATACCACTGTGAACCCCCAATTATTTACCATGGATTATCTGTACTGAAGCTGATCTGTCAAAGATCAATTCTGAAACTTCTTGTCATTATAATCTATTTTCTTTGCATTAACCTCTAATATCATCTCTTCGCCCTTAATGAGAAGTGAAAAATAGCCTTCCGATACATACAAAATTATTTATATTTTAAGCAACTTTGGACATAAAGAGCTCAGAGAGAGTTGCTTCAAATGCAAGCTGTTTTATAATGAGAAGTGCGCTACATTAAGTTAGAAAACTCTTCTCCAAAAGAAAAGAATTTCAGCGAGTGAATTTTCATTTTGGTAACATTTGCATGGTAGTTTCAGAATCATATGGAAACTTTACAAAATAGCCCATGATAAGCCAAACATAAAGGAAAGCTAAACTTACAGCAATGTAATTTTATATATGTTCTTATTCTGGGAAAATTTAAGCAAATTCAATTATAGTAACAGTTGATCTTAAAAACACTCATACAAGACTCCAGGACCCATGGGGCAGAATGGGTGCTCTGCATTGCTGTGACTCCTCAGAGAGGTTCTTTCTGATTGCAAACAGATGGAAACCCCAGGGGGAGGGAGATTTCCGCTGCAACCATCACAGGGCTGCGCTGTGCCTTTGAAATGACATCAGTCAGGAAATCAGTGGCTGGAGTTTCAGATTTCATAGAAGGATTTTGCTTTGCTTTTTGTAGGCCCAAAGATGGCAGGCGGAGGCAATAAATTCTGCCCCAGAACCTCTCCTGGTAGATGTTTAAAGAGATTATATGAGTAAATCAACTGTCCCAATGCCCCGATGTGATATGGACCATCCGGTTTGAATTTGAGTTTCTTTCGTCTTTCTTCCAGAGAACCGACGCGAGCCAACTACTCAGAATAAGTTGGGCCTGATGTGTGAAATGCAGTGCTGTGGGGATTATCAAAAACTAAAGTGTTTATTTTTTCATGAAGCTTTTTCTATCACCAGGTTATGACTGGAAAGGGCTAAAGCTGAAAGAGTGCAGTACACAGGGGCAGCATTTCTCACTGGAGAGATTGGGTTGCCTCCCTTTAACACTTAGGTTTACTATACATGAATGAGTGCTTCTATTGTTTTCATTTGCATTTGCATTCTTGTATTATTATTGAACTTTTACTCAAACAACCTTACATGAATGTGGAGGAAATTCTAAAATTGAGGAATATATTTTCCATATGATTTACACGCATTGGCATTTATCTTGTGGTTTTGCCAAGAAGGGGTGAGCGAGCCTCAGATTTAGGTCAGCTTATGTGTGCAGAACTATTAAATTCTCCACTTAACTTCTACATAAGTGAATGCTTGCCCAAGAATACCAAAGCGAACACAATCTCATGAGCAGCTGCAGCAATTTCAAATGACTGGATGAGCAGGTAATTCTAATGAAGTCTAGGTCTCCAGCAATGTCTTTACAAAGATTAAGTTACTTTGTCCTATTTACTACAACCTAAGGAGTGATGCTGGTTCTCAAGGAAGACTGGATGATTAAATTGTTGGGAATGTGTATAAGAATTCATCATCTACTGGGCAACACTCAGAATGTATGACCTTGGTAGAGTGCGTGTGGTCTGAGTGGTTTTGGACACAAGTAACAGAAAAACCTGGCTCAAACAAGTTTAAACAATAAGATAATTTTTTCCTTTTCTATTGTAGACCAAGATGTAGGTCAAGCCCTGGGATAGGTAATACAGAGGCTTAAAGATGTCACTGAGACTCACTGATATTTCCCTTTGCTATCTACAAAGTCACCAGCACCCTTGGGCTGATTTCTGTCATGGTCCTAAGAAGGTGGCATCAGATTCAGATCAACAATGCCAAGAGGAAGAAAGAGTTCCTCTTACATCTTTCTTTCTTACACCTTCTGTTTTTTCATTTTCTTCTTTTTCTTTTAAAGAAGTGAAGAAATCTTTCTTAGCAGCCCATTAAGGAAGACTTCTCATGCCTTGGTAAAGATTGGGTCACACACATGCTTATTCCTAAATCAGTCACGGAATGAAGAGACTACATCAGTGGGTTTAGACCAGTGGTGCTCAACCTTGGCTGCGTGCCGTAAGCTAAGAGAAGTACTGCCGCCGGGGCCCGACCTCCGGCTAGCCCGGGATGCAGCCTGGGGCACCGCGAGCTTGGAAAGCCTCCAGCTGATGCTAATGGAGCCGAGCATTTGAGAACCAGACATTTGGGCCAAATGTGTGGGGGTGGCAGCCGAGAAGGCACGGGGAGTAGATGCTGGATTATAAACCACCGTAACCATTCAATATTATTATATTTTCAGTGTAAACTTAAAACGATGTATGTGCACAGATAAATGCACACATGGGATGGAGGCAGGTTTAAAGGGATCCGTATCTGCAGGGAGACCAGATAAATGTGGTCCATATTAGAAGAACAAATTGGATACATCCAACGCCAATCAAAACCATTTATGAGGATGGTTAAGATAATGCAAATAGTTACTTCTGACTGGCAAAGCACAATACACTAAAAACTGATGACAGTAAATGAGACTTATGAGTCTTTGAAGAAAAAAGTAGGAGAATACTCAAATTCTGGAAAGCCTCTTCACAGAGTTTCCACTATCAAAGTTTATAGCTTCTAGATACTTCCCGTGATTTTCAGATTCCTTCTTTGAGAGCCAAATATTTCTTAAGAATTCTTGAATGCATGACAGTAAAAACCTTTTTAAAGGGTTCACTGGTTAAAAAGCCTCATATGAATGAATAAACCAGAATACTCCAGATTGAATGCTTTAAAAATTTCAGATCCCCTGATTGTTTCTATTTATTCATTTAAAATAATTTCTTTAGGTTAGGCATCAGGATCATTTTATTCTGAAATGATTACATATTCTTCATGTGCTCGCTGTTATGTTTGTATAGAACAGTAGTTATCAACCTACACATTAGTCATCTGGGGGACAGTTTAGACACTGACCCCGCCCTTCCACTCGCATCTCCATAAACTAAAACAGAATCTTTAAGGGGTTAGGGCCCAGGCGTCTCTGTTTTTGAAAAGCTTACCATCTGATTCTGGTGTAGGGTGAGAACTAAGAGTTACTAGCAAAAAGGGAAAAAAGAAGGTAGATAACAAGGACTCGATCTGTTCTCTTGTTCTTAGCTACGTTTAATTTTTCTTCGCCCAGATCGAAGCTAAACTGAGTAATCAATCTTGTGGAAGAGTATAAACGTTTAATGTGTTCGCTCAAATGGATTTTGCAAGTAAAGATAAAGCTTTATGACACTTCAAAAGCCTCTAGTAACACTCTGTAAATACATGTGGAAGCAGCTGGCCCTCTACTGTGATTTCTGAATAAGCACCTCATACGTAGCCCTTTGCACCTGAGGTGCAGAGAAGACTTCCAACAGCTGCTTTTACTGTGGTTGGTGGCTAGAGCCTGCCATGGAGAGAAGATCACTAACTTGAAGAAGGATCATAAAAAGTGATTTTTTTTTTTTTTAAAAAAAGAGGTGATGAAACAACAAATGTGTTTATAATCTCTGTGCAGCCCAGCTTGCACCACCACAATGATGCGCCTGCTGCAGGCCGTCTGCGGCGCCTGCTCGCGTCCCCTCCAGCGCACTTCGGAAAACGACAGGATAATTCAGGCCAGCCCAGGAATGCGCTCACCAAGTGCACTTTGGGAAAAGCTTATTAAACAGCCAATTAAATAATCGTCAGTAGCAGAAGTAGTGAAATTCATAGCTCTGGGAAAAGAAGTGCTTAGCATTGACAGAGTCAGAAGAATTTGGAAAAACCCCGAAGGGGTGGAACGTGGTAGAGTGGAAAGAGCACAGGCACTGAGTCAGAAGCCCTGGCTTCTTTCTGCACGGCCTTCGCCACTTTTTGGCTCTGTAATCTTGGGCAAGTCACCGGAATCCCTCTGAGTCTCAGCTTTATGATTCAAGAGATGAGCTCATCCAAGCTCTGGGCTCATTGTTGCGGATGCATTCCCAAAGTTTATCATAATATCCAATTTGGAATTTAAAAATCTATTTAAGTCATACCTGAGATATTGTGCTTTTTCATTTTATATTCCACAGGATTATTTCCAGAGTAATTGGATAATTTGCCAGTCATTTCATTATACATCTTATATAAACATTGTCAGAAAAATAATTTCACCAGTTTACGGAAGGGGCTACGAACCGCTTTCCGCGGCCCGGCCAAGGCACGCAGCGCTCGCCTCTGCGCTTCGGCACTTAGTTGAAACAGTTTAAATGTAATAAACGAGTACAGAACAAAAGACCTGGAAACAAAAATGCCTGAACTACAGTTAACTACAGAAAAGGTTTTGCCTTCGTTTTATTAAATTTATTGGTTAGTAACATTACTTAGGTTTCAATTGCGCATGTTTCTGATACACCATCCGTATACTGCGCTGTGTGTCAGAGCGCCCGGGGCCGTTCTCCTTCCATCACCGGCTGTTTGACCCCCCATCCCTCCTCGGCTGAGTTGTGTGTTTTCTAGTAAACACACAAAACAGTGGCACTCCTTGACACATGCGGGTGGCGTTGCCATGTAACAGGACTTTTTTTGGGCAAAGTGTTTCTGTTAAGATTGGATTCGATTCCCGAAGCTTTCTCTTGCTTTGCCACGTGAGGGTGTAACCATCGCCTGCTATAAAGATGGAATCTCCTGACTGAAAATGGACTAAACACCTTGTATTCCCCAAGGTAGATACTGTCCTTTCATGAAGTGAATAAACTATGGAAGATGGTTCTGGCAAATGTGGAACACCTGGGACTGAGAGGTCGCATCTCTACAGAATAGCGTGTGACCTCGTAGGGCACCGCCCCGCCAGTGCCTTCCCAGGGGGCTCAGGGGCGTCTGAGGACACTGTGGACGTACTTTCTGAGCAGCTGCCACGAGTGCTGGTGAAACCTTTCCTTCAGTCCTGTTATCTTTTATCTTAAGCATTTGGTTCTTGTACTAAAATATTAATAATTGGAAACAAAATAATAATAGCAAAAATGCTTTCTCACATACCTTACTCAGGTCCTGTTTGCATAGCACAATTTTAGCCATTTGTATTTTGAACTGAGGTATCCAATCATTGATGATAATGATGTGTTTAATTTCACAAATGTGCAAATTTCACTTCTGGACAAAGGACTTGGGTTCAGTTTACATGTTCGCCTAGTAATACTCACAAGTCATTGGTGGTCCCACTTAAACTACCAAACGCATGTCTTTTCATACTAGAAATGTACATAGAGTTCTATTTTCAAATAATTTGTCCCTATGAAGGCAATTCCTTTTCTAGTATATATACTAGAAATTTATGATATTGTAGACAGGATTTCAGTATGTGATGGATCAATCTTGGCCCCAAACCAAGGGATATGACTTAATTAAGCAACCCAAAGAACTTCAATTAATTGTGGACTCAAGTATAAAATAATCACCTTGTAAAGACCCTACCCCAGCCAGGAGAATATTAAAATAAGACCACACTATACCTATGGCTAATTAATTAATACCTTATGGCTAATGCCCGGCTCTACTTTTCAATGTAAAATGATCGTGGATACAGAAAAGCGAGTGCCCTTTAGAGTTGTATATATTTAATTCCCAATGTCACAGAACATTTTAAAGAACTATATTGCATAACTTTAAAATTTCAGTCACTGTTTTCTACTGAGGTCAAATGGAGTTTAAAAGAAAAAGAAGTTACTGTAAATATACAGAGAAAGCTCTTTGTATTCCACAAATTATATAGCTCCAGTACTTTTGATGAGTAATCTTACAATTTTCTCTGGCTTTAATAATTTGAGAGCCACTTTTAATTGATAAATGTCATCTCACTTTGCAAAATGCCTGGTTAAACAGCTTCTAAAGTCACTTTGATAATCAGAGCGCTATCTCACCTGACGCTTATTGTTAAAAGGTTGATAGGCACCTTTTACACCTTCTTCTGGTTTCAACTGCCAGCTCTCAGAGAAGTGTCCCTCTAATTGACCAAGGGGAGGAAATAAAAGATAAAAAGGGGGAAAAAGTAGGGGGTCAGGTAGGTAGATTTTTCATTTCTTATCTCACAGTAACATTCTGCAGCAGTCAACACTACTATCTCCTAAATAGATCCTTTGAGGGCAGAAAAAGAAAACACTCCAAGAGAAAGCTTATAAACCAGGGACTGTCTTCCTGTTCATTGTGGCTTTGTCCTTTTGGAGAGTCTGCATGACCTCTCCTCCTCGTATTAAATAAAACAAGGTGTGAGGACTGATGATTTGATTAGGTGAGTTAGTTACTGAAGTAGCTCTGGCATCTGTTACTTCCACTATGTTATCCTTACTTCTGTTAACAGCAGCAGACATTTGGCTAACGAGTGAGACTTTAACAGGAAGGGGATCCAAGGTGGGGTGTGAAGTGAATCACACAGCTGAATCTCCACCTCGTCTTCACCTCACCTGTTCCTGTTTCCAGGTTTCTGGCAGACTGGCAGTTGGAGGTCTTCTCAGGGGCAGAAGAGGCTCTAATTATTTCAAGAATAAGTGATAAAAATGCATATTATGATAGCTTGTATATGTATCATTTACATAATTTTTGAGATCATTTTTTGGAAGAATTAAAAGCAAATCTCCCCTTTCCCCCAAGTATATAAATTAGAATATAAACTAAAAGGGAAAGTTAAGAGAATTAAAGAATTTCTAAATACTTATAAACTTTTTAACTTATGCACAACCACAGCAGAGAATCAGGACTGCTTTATATAGATTTCATAGCTTGAGTTGTAAGCAAAAGCTCCAAGTAAAAAAGGGCAAAAATCCAAATGTTTTAGTAGTAGTCAATATGTTACAGCATCCAAACATAACACAAATATGTACCTTAGGTGTTAACACTTACTGTAATTAAAAATACCAGAAAAATTCATTTGAAATACAATTATATATTTCATTTCTTCACTGACTTGCACATATATATATATATATATATATATATATATATATATATATATCTAGGTCATAAAAGAAGGCAACTTTGTTCTATATGGCTTACACAGTATTAGATGTTACAGCCAGAAGTAACTGTTAAGAGCACCTTGTAGTTCAAATGACTGTGAGACCTCAAGGGGTAAATGGATTTCTTAAGGCCTAATATTTTACTGTGGAAGGTATGGAACTCACACCTTAGTCTTTTCATTGTCAGTTCAGTGCTTATTTTTCCCTACACTCAACATATTAGAAAGCTTCCTTCCATACTTGATATTTGTCAGTATTCACAAGCAAGCACAATTAATTCTAGAAAATAAAAAATGAAAAATGAAGGGAAATACTGATTATAAAACTTAAGACCAACAAATCAACCAAATTATGGAACAAAAATTAAGTCATAGACCAAACCTCATAACCTGAGAAGAACCAAGGAAAAAAACTATCCATTTAATACTGGCACTTCTTGAACAGCTTAGCCCAGGGTCTGAAGTCAACTTTCGTGAGATCCAGAGGTTAAAGGACTGAAAAAATGAAGTGGAGGCATACAGTTAAGGTCAGAATGGGTCTTACTGGACTGCACAGTCTATCTAAAAATGGCACAGTGAACCTGTCTCTGTTGGTTGAGAAATGGTGCAGCCACGGCTAGCAATCATGTCCAGTCATCAGAGGAATGCAAACACACCCAATCAAACAGAGAATGCAAAACTGATTTAGCTCCCTATTCTTAAATGGAAAACTTTTATAACAGAATATATGTCATTATAATTTAAGTGTACAAAGTTCAATATGTAACAAATGTAAAGATGCCAAGATAAATATAAAGAGTGAAATGTAGGTAACAAAGCCAAAGCCAACATAAAACATGACTACATATTCCATCCTATAATCTCATAAATCAAAGCTTTTAACTGTCTGGACTCATAGGTGACTGTGTTCTTTCCAATATGCATTCTTTCTTCTTCCAGGGGTTGTTCAATAATGGCAGGTACGTTTCTGCCATGAAGTTCACACTGTTCTAGAAACTGGACACATTCTTGAATAACACT
>PVJL010021050.1:0-11122 GCA_004026885.1 Lyroderma lyra
TTAACTGAAGCCCTGAGTAGAACAAAAAGGTCTGTCTTCCAAAGCAAAAGAGAATTCTCCTGCAGGGCTGCCTTTTGACTTCACCTGCACCATGAGTTCTCCCAGGTTTCCAACCTGCCTGTCCACACTGCAGACTTGGGACTTATAGCCTTCATAATCAGATAAGACAATTATTTCTCGATATAGACACGTCCTATTGCTTCTGTTTGTCTGGACAACCTTGACAAATTCAAGTGTGATTATGTCCCTATTGTAAGTACAATTTTGGTATCTTAGATGATTGGTCAGGAAGATGTCTGGTGAGCAACATTATGCCTATTCTTTGCACTAAGGCATGTACTACTTTGGTTCTTTTTCAATCAAAATTCCTTCCTAGATGCAGATTCAAAAAATGTATCTGAGAAACTGTCAGAAACACAGAGCAAGAGAGTCAGACCTATTTCTCTGGTGTTTACAACCCTTCTTACCATTAATTAGAATATCTTCTCCCATCTTTTCAGCCACTTTGTTCTTTTTTTTTTCCATTTGACAAATATTTTTTATTTTAATTTTTATTAAATTTACTGGGGTAACATTGGTTAGTAAAATTATAAAGGATTCAAGTTCATGATTCTGTATAATACCTCATCTGTCTATTGCATTGTGTGCTCATCATCCAGAGTAAGTTCTCCATTACCATGTATGATGACCCCCTTTACTCTCTTCTAGCACTCTCTGCTCCCTTACCCTCTAATAAACACTAAAGTGTTGTCTGTGTCTCAGTTTTTGTTTGTCTTCTTCATTTGTTGCTTTTAGTTTTATAATCCCATGAGTGAAATCATATGGTTCTCAATGTTTTCTGTCTGACTTACTTCACTTAACATATTAACATCAAGATCTATTCACGTTGTCGCAAGTGGCAGTATTTCATCTTTTCTTATGGCTGATGTGGTACATATATACTATGGAACACTTTGCTCCTGTAGATGTGGTATTTGCAGAGCTCCTGGGCTAGCAGGGCTCTGCTAGTAAGAGAGTTACACAGGCCTATTGAAGATCAGTTCAAAATGATAGGAAAAGCCCTCCTCCCCACTACTCGTGAAGGTGCCCCTTCCTGACTTCGGTGTGGAGAGCTCACATTTGGAATGCTTTTGAACATATTTCAGTTCCTCAGGAGTCATCATCTGCAATGTTAGTTCATATGAATTGGCAAAATTGAAAGTATGTTAAGTTTATAATATTTTCCTTCTTGTAGAAACATTCCTCATTATTTCCAAATTTGAAAACACCCCCTTTTGATGAGAAAAGAGGACTTTCAACCTAATTATTCTGAGATAAAAATGTGCAAAAGCACCTATGTAATCCTTGCTAACAGATGTCACCCCAATAAGTCTAACAATAAAAATGAATTAAAAAAATAAAAAAATAAAAATGAAAATCTTAAAAAAATATGTACAAAAGCATACACAGCCAAATTGACATCTTCAAAGAGATGTTCATTGATACCTAGTAACTAAAATCCACACTCATCTTTCAAAAGGTAGAGACTTTTGTCACTATTTTGTTTTATTTTTCTTCCTACCCCTCACTGCTCTTTCACCAATAAATATATTTTTTTATTTATTGGTTTAATTACTGTATCCTTCTCCAGTATCTAAGTTTTATACAGACAGGGGCTTTGTTTGTTATGTTCTACTCAAATTCTAATAACTATACCACCTAGTAGAAGTTTAATAAATATTTAAGTATTGTTAAATGAAAAAAATTAACTGATAAGTGATGAATTGTATATATTGGAGTAAATTTCTTCTGTGTAGGACCTCACTTTCCAATTGCATCTCCTAGGTATAAAGAAAAGACTCTTGTGACCTTTCTATGATGATTAAATTAACATATTTTATTTAATTAATGGGTATGCAGACTTCTTTGTGGAAAATCTTCCAGAGACATAAAAAGCAAAATGTGCTAAAGTTTGAAGTAAGAAAAACTTTGTATGCAGTTCGTTCAACAAAATGTCCTTACCCAATGTCTTCACTGTGATACTGTCCTAGTACTTAGTACCCAGTATCCTATATTGCAGGCTTCATCATTTGCAAAACTTTATATATTTTGAAGTTGGATATGATTAAACAATACCAGAATAGCTGCATCTTAATCACCTAAAACTAAACAAATGAATATTTATAAAGAGATGATATCACTGACCATTCTCCCTCCACATGAGGTCTTTCTTACTTCATAAATAACCCTGACTTCTTGTGATTCATCGCCATTCATAGTCTCAGCAATGAGCAGTGCTCTGCACAGTGGGTATCACAAAGATCTATAGGGTGTGGTCCCTTGCCTTTGAAGATTACAATTTCCATTTCAAAAACATTAGAATATCCATAATGTATACAATAGCAAAAGATGCACATAATTTTATTTATTATGCCTTATAACTCAGACATACAAGTACTTAGGAATAACTTTTTTTTTTACTTTTTCATTTTATTATTTTTTTAATTTATCGGGGTAACATTGATTAGTAAAAATTACATAGGTTCCAGATGTACAATTCTGTATTACTCTTAATGCATGGTTTGTCAAGTCATTTCTGATTCTCCTTAATGTTATCTCAAGGTGTTGAAACGAATGCAGTTTCCTGAAACATTAGTGTTGGATTTATTGTAGATAGTATTATGTGTGATCCACCACTGTTAACATATGAGTAATCATAGGCTTTTGCTTTCTTCTACTCATGAAAGAAAAAAATTGTTTTGCTGTGCTCAGTTTCTTCTCATTTCTCTAATTTATGGAAAAAAAAATAGTTGTCAGATTGTTTTTGAGTTTTATTAGTGTCATTGTTTATTTGCTTTTGTTGTTTTGTCCTTGTTTTTTATTTTTGCGAAATAAAAGTTAGGCAAAACAGGAATGGGGAGAAGAAGAAATGAACTGGGTTGGGCTGGAAGTTAAAAAGAAAAAAAACTTAAAAGCAGTTGAGTCAAGAGAAAACCGAAATAGAATAAAGAATTTGCTAAAAAGCATTACTTTAGTTGTTATGTTCACTGTACAATGTTTGAGAAATGGTCCCAATAACCTTGGAGTATATTTAAATCTGGTTATGGGTAGTATTTCTTTGGTCATGACACTGCTATGAATTTAGACCATGGAACTATATAACTATTTACATGTTTATTTTTGCTTTCCATAAATATTTATTAGATATTTATTCTGAGCTGGGCACTGTGCTATTGCATGTTTATTTAGACATAAAAAGACAATTGAAAACATCAACCACCATGAAACTTACATTCTAGGAATAGAATTGAGATCAGAAGCACATTAAAACAAAATTATCTTCCTATAGATAGTGAGAAATGGTATGAAGAAAACAAATGGTCAGAAGAGAATACTTGGAAAATAAAGGCTACCTCTAAGATGTGAAAAAAATGGTAAAAAATATTTGAAGCAGAGAGGTAAAAAGAATTTAGAATAAGCCTTGGTGTGTCAAAGCCCCAGCAAGAAGGCCAGTGCAAGCAACAGACATGAATATATAACAGAGCATGCTTAGGCTAGGGTAAAGGAAGTAGGGAGACATGATACATCAAGTTCTGTAGGTCACATAAAAAATGGGTTTATTCATTTTCTAAAAGTCTTGTAAAACCTTTAGAGCTTAGAGTAGATAAGAGTGGCTTGTACCAGATAGTAAAATTTGAGGCCAGAATCCTAAGTTTGCACAATTATAAAAATCTGGGGAAAAAAATTCCAGGAATATATTCTAATTTAGGAATAATCTACATGTCTTGAGGGTCAGAAATAAAGTTATATGTGGCTGGGACTTCAGTGAGATTAAAGGGGAGAAAGAAATTTAGAAGAAATAAAAACAGAATTCAAATCCATTTCTGTGCTTTAACATGGTAATTAGCTTTTAGTATAAATTGTTAATTGAAGTATAGCACATAGAGAGAAAAGTGTGCAGATCATATGTGAAGATAATGAGTCACAAAAGGAACACATGCGGAGCCTTTACTTAGATTTAAAAAAGAAAAAGAAAATGAGCATTTAAAGCATATGCCTCATCTTAGTCTTCCCTCTTCTCCCTAGAGGTTAGCACTATCCTCATTTCTAATACCATAGTGCTTTGCATAATTTTAAGCATTATATAAGCATAATTGCACAGTATATGCAACTTGATATCTGACTTCATTTTTTTCCAAGTATCTCTGGCTTCTTTTCATTTATTATTTTGTGAGGTTTACCATGTTTATGTTTTAAAGTACTTTTAAAAATCTCTTGGTATAAAGGAAGGAAATCCTGTCATCTATAAAAACATGGATTAAATTTGAGGGCTTATGCTAAGTGAAATAAATTGGACAAAGAGAAACAAATACTGCATAATCCCACTTATGTGTGAAGTCTAAAAAAATAACACTCCTAAAGAAACACAGAACAGATTGGTGGTTACCAGGGGCGAGTGGTGGGAGGTGTGGGAAATGGGTGAGGGTGGTTACACTTAAAGATAAAACTTTCTTAATGTCAACAGCACAAAGCAACAACAGAAACATCAGTTGTAAAGGTTTGGTTCAGTAGTGTCCAGAATGTAAATATAATGAGAGTCTGCTTAAAGATGACTAGCGCGTGGTCTCCAATGCCCAGCAAGCTGTCATTGGTACAAGCACACCGCTAGAAGAGACCTTCTCAAACTTCTCTTACTTGCATAAAATGTGTATTTTGTTAGAGTTTTTGGATTCAGGTTAAAACCTATTTGAGAATATCTTGCAAAAACAGCATTTTTAGTTAAATATTTCAATTATTTTCAAGAAGTTTTAAAGAAATTAACAGGCATACTTTGTATTTTCACAAGAATATATTGTCAAAGTTGATTTTTTTCATATGCTAAAATGGAAATATACATTATAGATGCAAGTGTTTGTTCCTGAATTTTAGGTATTGAATAAAAGTAGAGGTCTGAATCACATTCTAGGAAGCAGTGCTTCTGATCAATTGGATGGCTCTTCTGTAAAACTTGTAATTCATTAGTGTTTAAGGCAAACATGCAAAATACATATTCTTTCAATATAGCATTACCTTAATTACAGATACTAACAAAAATTATTTTCAATCTGTCACTCAAAATGTAAGTGATGACATCTTTAAAATGCATTGTGTAAGCTTCTGCTTTGTAGTCACCTCCATACATTTACCTCAATTTATTATTAAAATCCATTTGTCCCATTCAGTTGGCTGTCTTTTTACTTTGTTGATGATTTCTTTTGCTGTTATAGAAAGAGAACTAAACACGGGGTGGTGAACATATAATGTAACAAACAGGCAATGCACTTGTAGCATTGTACACCTGGAACCTATGTAATTTTTACTAATCAATGTCACCCTAATAAGTCTAACAATAAAAAAATTTAATTAGAAAAATAAAAATAAAAAATAAACCTCCAACGAACAAACGAACAAAAATCAGTTTGTATTTCCTAAATATACAATAAGTAGTACAGGCAGGCAGTGGGCCCAGAAATTTATAAACAAGTTTTCTCAGAATTAAAACCAGACTAAAATTGATCATTGCAGCCAAATTCTCTCATGCATAATTAAGAATAGACAAGATGTAAAACACACAGTAAAGGAAATCTATATAAGAAGCCATTTCCATTTAAATGAGTTGTTTTCTCTCCTAATGGGAGGCAGTAATGATGATGATGACAGCCATGATAATGGTAATAATCATACTATTAATGGCAGCTACCATGGAAGTGAATGATTACTAGGCACCAGGTCCTGAGTGAGCCACTTGACTCATATTATCTCATTTAATTCTCATAACATTCCTATATTTATATATTATAGCCCCCATTTAAGATGAGAGAAATCTATGTTTGAGTATATTAAGATATTTTTCCTAGGTAATATATTTAGTGTATGAAAAAGTGAAGCTTCACATGTGAGGCCTCCTGAGCCCATACTTGCAGTGACCACTGATAATGAGTGCTGCTGAAGGCCAGGTTTATTCGATGGGTCATTTGGTGTTTCTTCCTTGCTGTTTGCTTGTTCCTTTCTATATGATACGGAATGTAGTGGTACAGCTTTAGCAAGTAAGAACACATAAAATTTCAAAATACTTTTCTAACCACCTTAATGAGATGCCATTTGTAAAGATTCCATATTATTTTATTTTAGTTTCTCAGGAAGCCACCAGTTAAATTAAGGTATTAATATTCCCTATGGCTATAACCATGTTTATCTCCTTCCTCTCATATTCTCATGTGAAAGAAGATGGGTATATGAAAAGTTACCACAGGTCTGGAATGGCAGGCAGGATTGTTCCAGTTAAGAATAAGCTACTTAGGAGTAACATAAATCTTAAATACACATTTACTGAAGTGTATTTAAGAAGCAGTTAAAATTCTGAGAATTTAGTCAATTGCTAGGTCATCTGAAAATGTTTCCATTTTTCTTGCATTGATTTGGAAAACTGTGTTTTCTTAAACACAGGATAATATATTATTTCTGCAAATTGTACAATAGAAATCAGTACTCTGAACATTTAGTGCACAGGAATGAACTTTTTAAACATAAATGTGATTATATTGATCCTCAACCAAAAACACTTCAATGTTTTTCTATTGGTCATAAAATGTAATCCAAGGTTCTTGGCACTGAATATGTGGGCCTTGGATTAGTGAAAAAACATCTATTGATATCTACTGATTATCATGATTTAAGGTGCACATATTTAATGATTTCACATAAGCAGTTTAGGATGAGGACGTTGTTGGGCTGATGCAATGTTTCAATGACATTATCAGACATTATGTCAGGTTCTTTTCATCTTTCAGCCCTGTCGTTCACAGTGTATATATATAGTCCTCTGTCCCCATACTTATCGCCTCATGGTCACAGGATGACCATTCTTCTTCAGGTGTGTGCCTTCATGACATTCAAATAGAAAAAGAAAAAAACAGGAGGGAAAAGCTTTGCCTATATTAGGAAAATGACACAGGCAGACTATCTAGCAGAATTAAGATTATTTTATTAGCCACCTCTAATGTTGAGTATGTGGAGGGCTAGAAAATAGACTTTTAGCTAGACACTCCGAGAATGAAAAAAATAATTAAGGTTTTATCTTTAAGGAAGAATAGGAAAACAGACATTGAGTTATCTAAAAGTACCTGACTAATATGTAGATATAAATGTATAGGTCATTGGGATTATGAATTATTACAATTGCTCCTGCTTAGAGTATTTTACAAGATCTAGCCTACTTCAATTATTCTCTCTCTTGTACTGACACACCTCTATATTTACTATGTGCTTTGTTTTCGCTGTCTTGAATTGTGTTCTTTCTCTAAACCTTTGCAGTTGCTGTAACTTTGAATTGCAAAAAACTATCTTCCTGACATATCTGCTCAGTTTCTACTTTACCTAGAAGTTAATTCAGCCATCTTCTACTCTACCAAGCATTCCCATATTCTCTTTCTTAAATGCCCAATAAACCACTGTGTCACATCACAATGTGAACATTCGTATATGCTTACATGATTATGAACAAGTGTAGGAATTCAGATTATACTTAATTTGTGGCCACAAGAAAGAATTGACAAAACTTGCTTTCAAATATTTAAGTGATATGTGATATGCGATTTGTTAAATATTTGAAAGCAGGTTTTGTCAATTTATTCCTTGTGGTGACAAGGACATGTATAAAATTCTGTGCTAGAAGTTTAATCTTAATGAAAAGAAAATGTTTTGCTTGGTTAAATTATTAAATTTCTGCCACTGTAGAAGAGATAATAGTGGATATCTAGCTAAATAATTAAGTTTCATCTACTTACTCAAAAAGAGATGATAGTGGAGATTTGAATAAGTAATCTTCCACATGTTATCATATGCTGTCATAATGACATAAATTAGTGTTTATAATTTTGAATATACAGACTATAAATAACATTATTAGAGCACTTTGGTGTTTTCTATTTACTTTCATACTGTATCTTACTTGGTTTTTAATACAATCTAGTAAGGTAGATATGCTAAATATCATGATCTTTCATAGAAATGTGTGTGGTTCAGAGAAGTTCAAGGATATGTCAGAGGTCACACAGTGAGTGGCAAAATTGGAAATTAAATTCAGAACTTTGATTCCAAGTTTAATGTTTAGTTTATTATATATTTCTGATTGCTGTTGTGAATATAATAATCTTATAATAATTACCTAGTTTTGCTCTCCTGAGTGTTGTGCATTCGTATGTTTATTAACAATTAATGTTATGAGCTATAAATATTTTTGAATGTTATATAAACCCTCAACATCATGAACATAAATTATTTTATATGTGTCACTCATTACTAGTAGGAAGTTTAAATTGCTCACACCTTGGTATAGTAACAAACTTGTCTTAGTTTGCCAGGAAATTTCCTGCTTTAAAACTGAGCATCCCAAGTTCTAGTAACCTCCTCAATCCTGGGAAAAATTAGGACATTTTTCGGTACTACGAAAAACATAAAATGTTAAGTCCTATATTCTTTTGAGCAGCCTTAGAATTATGGATGCTTCAATCAGTAATTTAATAAGCCATCTTAAAAGATGAAAACTTGACACAATTTAAGAGCTCAACTACTCATACCTTATGAATCAAAGTTTAAGAAATATGTATATTCTATGAACTGTTGAATTTTAGTTAATTTTATATTTTTTCTTATCAAAGTGTCATAGAATTTGGTTTAAGTTTATATCTTTATACAAAGACAAATAGCTTTCCTGTAATTTTAAAATAATTTTGTAACTAGTCAAAGTACTACCTTTTAACTTTGAGAGTAAAACTATTTGAAGTTATATGTATTTTAAAGAAATTGTGTATGTTTATTTAAAATGGTAAGCTGTGTCAATATGGTTATTAAATTTTACCTATCCCTATGAAATGATAAAGCATAATCACTTACAAAGTAATTATGTTGATCATAGCAATCAAAAGACTAAGGCAGAATGGAAAAATGAAGATCATGTGTAAAATAAAAATAATAGATTTCATGTTAATAAAAGGGACTATAAACATTTGTATTAGCACATACTGAATAGAGGACTTCTGCTTTTTGGTAAAATACAGTTGATTGCAGGCGACCAATATTCCCTCTGTAACATTAAAAATATATATTTTAAAAGCACAAAATAGTTACGGAAGCAATAAAAATATGGTATTTTCAAAGAGGAGATAAACCTATCTCTTATGAGCAAAAGATAGCCAGCCATTTTCTGCTTGGGTCCAGCTGCTTACTTTGTAGGGATTTTAGGTAACTGGCCTGATCCAGGAAGGTTTCATGGGGGAGTAAAAACAAGCAGAGGCTTTGGTAGTTGGGTGGAGGTGAATTCTTGAGCCATGGGATAGAGAAGTTCCCAAAATAGGGCTGTTTACTCATGAAATATTTTCCAAGTTCTGGAACTGCAATGGAGGCTAGTGCTCTGTGTTAAATACTGGTACATGTCAAAGTGAAATAAACCAGTCTCACAGTACTTATGAGACAAATTCTGATAAAGTGTAGAAACGCATCTCAAATACTTGGCTAATTTTCCACTCAAATCATTGGCAAGGTATAGAAAAATATGGGATGCTGAGAAGTCAAAGTCTAAAAATGAAAACCTCACAAGAAGAGAAATGATTCTGGGATAAAGTAGTTATAGAACCATCCAACTCTCATGGTAGCAAGTTCACAAACTTAATGGTCATGTTTTGGGTACGATGAGAGCTCTGACAGCCATTCCAGAAAGAGTTCCAAAGTGACTTTCAAAGGTGGATTAGGCACTAGCATTAGTGCACAGCCTCCCAAGGGAAGTACTTCGAAGGTGACCATAGTGATATTCAGCCATGAGGTATGTAGCACTATTTGTAGGATGAGTTCATGAAATTAACTGTCTGACCTTGTATATATAGTTATGGATCTTTTAAAATATATCTATCAACCCCTACTCCAGGAAGTTAAGCTTTCTAGCTGGAATTAAGGGTCTATTTAACTTTCAGAAATTTTCATCTGTTATCGTTTTCTTCTCCATTTTCTTTTGCCCTTTCCATCAGCAATTTATTTTATACCATCTGGAATTGTTGAATGTTCTCATGATTTTACTTGCTTGAACCACTTAAGACTGTCTTCAACCTTCTCACTCATTTGATCTTCAGCTCGCCATCATCTCAACTAATAAAATTATGTTTTAATAAGTTAAGAAAATATATTTTTTATTATTTAAGGATGATGAGTGTGCCTATTTTATTTTACCTTACTTTTTAAATACATAGTTGCAAAATCCAATTAATTTATCTAAGGTCTTAATCACAGTAGAAATAACTTATTCACAAGACTAATGAGAGAGTAGACATAAAGAAAAAAATATTTTCATCATGCATTTCTATGAAATACCAGTATAATATCTAATAAGGATTTGCTACATTGTGTGGATTGTGACAGTATGCATCCTGCAAGGCTGTAAATGGCCAGCTAGTGGTGGTTTGATATACATAATATGGTCTGCAGTGCGATTGCTAAGAGAATGATTGAAAAATGACTCCATCAAAAGCTACTGCTTATTGTAGAAATATTATGTGTCATTGAGCCAAGCCAATTTACAACTAGCAAGAGTTGTCATAGATGGACATACCAAGAGAAGTTTGAAAAATAAAGGTGTGACAAATGATACTGCTGGTACTTCAAAAGAAATGTTGTTTTGGCCACTGTGAACAGCGCTGCGATGAACATTGGGGTACGTAAGTCTTTGCGGACAAAGGTTTTCAAGTTCTTTGGGTAGATCCCCAGAAGGGGGATTGCTGGGTCATATGGTAGCTCCATTCCCAATTTTCTGAGGAACCTCCACACTGCCTTCCACAGTGGTTGTACCAGTTTGCACTCCCACCAGCAGTGTACCAGAGTTCCTTCTTCTCCACATCCTCTCCAGCACATCCACTCCAGGTGTGAGGTGGTATCTCATTGTGGTTTTGATTTGCATTTCCCTGATAGCTAATGAGGATGAGCATTTTTTCATATGTCTGCTGGCCATTTGTATTTCTTCATGGGAGAAGTGTCTGTTTAGTTCTTCTGCCCACTTTTTAATTGGGTTGTTTGTTTTTTGTTGTTAAGTCTTATTAGTTCTTTATATATTTTAGAT
>PVJL010021051.1:0-11112 GCA_004026885.1 Lyroderma lyra
GGGGGGTGGCGGTTGGAGCGGGGCGTGCCTTTACTCGGGGGAGTGCTGGAGAAGCCGGAGTGGACCCTGAGGATCTTTGGAGTGGTCGGGCCAGCACGTAAAGTGTCTCTTATTTCTATTAACTAGTAATCCTTTGTTGACTGTATGGCAAGCCACGTGCGTACTCTGGCCTGTGTGCCAAGATGGAAGGAAGGGTATTTACTGAAGGAAAAAGTAAGTTAAAACCATAGAGCGTTATTATAAACACTTCTCGCCTGTAAGGTTCTCGAAGTTACATAGAACCTGGTAACTTTGATAAGCCCTAGCTCCTCTTACAGACCCTCCCCACTAATTATATTCGCTTAAAATTCCAGTTCATTATCACGTTAAATGAAAAAATAGCCAACATGTGTAATGCTTTGTAGTTTCTGGAGCGTTTATATGTATATGATAAAGCCTGCAATTTGTAAGTGAGGAAGTGATGCTCATCTCCAACTCAATTTATATTTAAGTGTAATGTAGCAAAAATAATTAACTGTCCTATGAAATGCTGTATTAAACTTTTACTAGTGAAGATTAAGAAACATAAACATACAAGATTTATAGTTAATATTTAATCAACTGTAAGATAGTATCAATTTAAAGATACCATTCATTATTTTATGTACCAAGAAAGTAAAAAACTGATAAGCTATGCTTTTTATCACTTGACATCCTAATTTCAGTATTTAAACTATGAAAAAAGTGAGATTTTTTTAATTGATTCGATGTAGTATATACGTGTATTTTTAAAGTGTGAGTAGTAGACTTGTCGCTCCCACAACTGTAATGTACGGCATGCACGAATTGCTCAGATTTCCATTTAATCACTGTGAACAGAGCTAAGGAAACAGGAGAGAGAACCCTTTTGTCTTTGATATGTTAAGGACTGAGGGTGGATTAGCAAAGAAGGCTTCGTGGAAGAGGAGATGTTTGACTTAACCATTAAGGGCAAAGGACTTCAAGCACTGCTTCCTGGGGGGCTATAATCTGGAAGGAGCCCTGAATATAGATAACAGGGGTGATAGATTTTTGTTTTATAAACCTAAGTATTACCGGAAAATGGGGTGTCCTCTTTGACACGATGTCCAGGTTCTTGGTATCTCGAGCAAAGAATTGAACGAGACACAAACAAAAGTAAAGAGGTGAAACAAAGAGAATTTATTGAAGAGAAAGTACACTCCAAAGAGGTAGGAGAGGGCTCGAGCAAAGAAAGTGGCTCAGGAGCCCCGATTAACGAGGCTTTGGTACTTTTATTTTCTTCTGTGTCTTCAGGGGAGACACCTCTGGGTGTGGAGTCTCTTGATTGACAAGTCTGATTGACAAGCCTGTGACATCACCTTTCTTTTATTGTTCCTGTCTCCTTTCCAAATTCAATTACCTCCAGTGATTGTCTTATCTTTGGGGCAGGGATTAGTAGTGAAAGGGTGGTATCCGGGCAGTGGCGACTATTCCAGTAGGGCGAATCTCATGGGAGGGGTCCCGAGCTCCCCCTATTCTATCTGCCTTCCTCACATTTTCTTGAGAGACATGATCCCCACAGATCTTTATGGGAAGCTGAGGGGCTGAAGTTCTCATCTTCTGTATCTGCTTCCTGCTGATAATGGTCATTGTCCCTACCTATTGGGGATCCATGGAGCTCTCAACCTGTCTAATCTAAGTGGGTAAGGGATCTTGAGATCCGCCACGTTGACTCCTTTGGTTGAGATGGGCTGGAAGCCTTGCCAGGTGACATCTGCATTCCAAAGGCCCCCAGATAGGGAGAACCAGACTCAGTAAGTTCAAAAGCTTTGGCCCGAAATGTAGGCTTCAAAGCCATCAGGGCAGGGTGACTACAGAAGATTTGTTTAGCCCTTTAGAGTTTGCATCCTGCTGATTTTGTTACCCATGGCCACCCAGGTGCGACTGCCTATCCAGGAATGGCCTGGGGATGATACAATTAACAAACATAGATTCACAGTCGCAAAGATGATTAGCTAAAATCTAGCATATCCAGCTAAGTAAAGTTTTAGTATTACATATCACAGATTTTAGGATGGCTAACCAGGGCTGGAGACAGACATTTTAGAAATAAAATTAGCAAACACAAGTTACAAGTTCTCTGAATGATTAGCTCAAACTGGGGCACAGGACATCCGGGAGAGATGGGGTAAAAGCCTGTTGTTTTAAGTTTTAGGGTGATTGTCTAAAGCAGGAGGCAGGGTGAAGACATTCCATGATTCAAGTTAGGAGCAATCTGTTCTTTAAACTAGAGTTAAAGGAAAACTGATGGAGAGGGTGATTAAGGCTATGGACTAGGGAGAAGGTGAAACTGAGAGCTAAAGGTGAAACTGAGGAAAAGGAATGTTTAGTGAGGTGGGGGGATGGCTGCTTTATTTGGCCCATATCATAAGGGCTTCAGTGATGAAATACATATTTCAAAACCATTACCTGCCTTCAGAGACATTTCTTTGAGACAATATGTAATAGCTCTCATTTAAAATCCAGCCAGTGAGACAGCTCTATTTAAGATGACCTTTGCAAACCCTCAGAAAAATTCTGAGGGACATGGCCAGACACATGATTTTGTAATTAATAATTATATTATGATTAATAATTTTAATAATTCATGTCAAGGATTTGGAATTTGAGAAGGATGGGAGCCATTAGGGGGACTTTGAGCAGAGAGACAATGGCCTGATTTATGTTTGTTTATTTATTTTTTACCTGATTTGTGTTTAAATGGATCATTTTGGCTGTGTGGGGAAGAGATTACTGAAAGGCTAGTGTGGAAGTAGAGAGATGGTAATGATGGTTTAGGCTAAGGGGGACTGGGAGAAAATGTTTGCTAATTATATAACTGATAAAGGACTTGTATCTAGATTGTGTAAGGAATTCTTTTTTGTTTCTTTCTTTGTTGTTTTTTATTTTATGTTAACAATCAAACTGAATTTCTCCATCCCTTTTTCTTATTTTACCCACTCTTCCTTCCCTCCTCCCATCTTAAAGAAGTCCCTCTAACATTCTTCGTAGTACTGGTTTGATGGTAATGTATTTCTTTAATGTTCCCTTATCTGAGAAGCTCTTTATCTGTCCTTCAATTTTGAATGCCTAGCCTTGCTGGATACATTATTCTTGGTTGCAGATCCTTGGTTTTCACCATGTTGAATATTTTCTGCCAATGCCTTCTGGCCTGTAAAGTTTCTAGTGAGAAATCATCTGAGAATCAAATGGGTGTCCTTTTATAAGTTACTACTTGCATTTCTCTTGCCGTTTTTAGAATTTTTCTTTTTCTTTTGCCATTTTAATTATGTTGGTGTGTTCTTGGTGTGTTCTTATTTGAGATCATCTTGTTTGGGATTCTCTGTACATCCTGGACTTGTATGTCTATTTCCTTCACCAGGTTAGGAAAATTTTCATTCATTATTTCTTCATATAATTTCTTGATCTCTTGCTTTTCCTCTGTCCGTTCCGGAATACCTATGATTCTGATATTCTTCTGCTTAAAATTGTACCAGAGGGATCTCAATCCATCCTTATTTTTCCGAGTTCTCATATTTATCTGTTCTTTTTTTTTTTTTTTTCTTTTTGGTATGTGGGTAGCTCCCTAACTGGGAATCGAACCCAGGCTGCAGAGCTGACAGCGCCAGCACCGAAGCCTTAAGCCACTACACCACCAGGAAACTCCCTTTATCTGTTCTAAATGGGTGTTTTCTGCTGGCTTTTCCTGCAAATCACTGCTTTGCACTTCTATTGTATCTAGTTTGGTGACTTCTATTCCATTCTTCATTTCAGTTAATGTAGTCATTACCTCTCTCTGGTCCTTTATAGTGGTTTGTAAATCTTTAACGCTTGCTATCTCTGTGTTGAAATTACCATTAAGTTCCTTAAGCATTTTTATAATTGTTGCTTTGACCTTGGTTTCTGATGGGTCACCTGTCCCCATCGTTTTAATTCTCTGGTTTCTCATTTTTTGCAGCCTCTCTGGACCCTCTGGCTGTAATTTCTTTGGTGTTTGCTGCTGGTACTGGGTGGGCAGAGGTCTGTGGGGGAGGGGCATTTGTGGCTTTGTTTTCTTCCTGTGGCTCCTGGCATTGTTCAGGGAGTTTGGGCGTGATTGCACCTTTCTGCTTTGGGTTTGCCCTGCGCATGGATTCTGTCCTGAGCTTTGGGGTCAGTCCTCTCTGCTGGTCCTTCAAACCGTCCTGGTTGTGGGCCAAGAAATGTGTGCGAAGCCCCCTCTCTCCTTCTCCTTCCCTGCCAGAGCGTTCGCTGCGTCTCCTCACCACCCAGCCGCTCCCCCTCCTCTGGGAACTGGAGTGAAGTCTGGCTGCTGCCATTTGCCGACGGGTCTGCACCTCCTGGGGCCAACGTGAGGTCGGTGCGGTATCTCACGCCCCAGCTGTGGGCCTCCTTTCCTCTGTCCCCGCGGACCAGTGAGGGCCAGAGCACTCTCCCGCCATCTTCTTCCTCCTCCCCCCGCCCCAGTGGTAGAGTTCCAAGGGGGGACCCATGCCACAGCCAAGTCCCCGCTCTTCTTATTTTTCTTTTGTTTAACCCTCTCCCCTCCTACATAAGGAATTCTTAAAACTCAATTAAATAGGTACAGAACTTGGTGAAATAAATCAAGAAATGTTCTGCGGTCATTCCTAGGAAGGCTTTGCCCTGCACAAATGTAGAAGCCTAGGAGATCAGAGATCTGATTACCAATGACATCACACAATCAGATTGAATGGAAATGGACAAATGAAAGCCAACAAATTTGACCCAGCAGCCAGCCCCTAGCCGTGCAAGCATCTATCTTCAACAGAATTTGAGGACCCCAGATTGCTCTGTGTTTCCATATTCCAGTCAGTCTGTGGTGAAATTGTTTGGATAATTAAGTCTGTGAAGGACCAAACTCAGTTTTCAAACCAAGCATGAAAAAACAACGATGAGTGAAAAACGTTCCAAGCTTCACACCATATACCACCATTTTTAATAACATCCCCTAAAAAGCAAACTAAATTATATTATTTAAGGAATAAAATGTTGTGAGATAATGTATTTAAGCAAGGAGTTGATAAACAAAATTCAGAACTGCCGTTACCTGTGAGATTGAAGGTTTGGCAGCGGTTGTATTCAGGAGGAACATTATTATGATGCTTAGGTCCTAAATTGGGAGGTAGGGTCAGGGTTATCATGCCTTATAACTTATCTGTTGTACATGTAACATATATATGCTACATACAACTTTATTAGGCAATATTTGATATATACAGAATATATAAGTGATATCATTTAATATATATAACCTTTTGTACTAAAAAATTATTTTTAACCAAACTGAAAGTGCTCTGGGGTGTGAGCACTGTGTTCCAAGGGATCATATTTAGGAAGGGACCTTATGGCTTTATTGTTCCCATGTCTCATGTAATGAACCCCCCCCCCCATGTACGCTTCCCCCGACTTCAGCAATTATCAAATGATGTTCCGTTTCCCCCACACCTCCAGCCACTTCCCTTTGCCCTGGATTTTTAAAAGCAAATGCCAGACAGCCTATCATGTTGTAAAAGTTTCCGTATGTAAACCTAAAAGATAAGGACTCTCCTCTTTAAATTTAATGCCAACGACGTCATCAGATTAAAAAAATTCTTTAGTAGAAATTACTTAAAATCATTAAATATTCAATCAGGATTCACATTTCCTAGATCGTCCTCTTTTTATTTTTGCAATTGGTTTAATCTGGATCTAAACAATGTCTATACATTATAATTAAACTATCTCCCAAGTCTTTTTTAATAGGTTTCCTCTCCCTGTCTTTTCTTCTTATAATCCTTTTGCTGTTGTTATTGTTGATCATGATGTTAAAACACTAGGACATGTGTTTCCCATTCTTGGTTTTACTGGTGGCATCACAGTGGTGTCATTTGATTTGTTCCTCTATTCCCTTTATTTCTTATAATTTGGTAGTCAGATTCAGGTGGACTTTTCCGGCATGACCATTTCACAGGTAGCAATGTGTTCTTCACTAGGAGGACACTGATGTCTGACTGTCCCTTTTTTTGATGTTTGGAAAACTGATATCCTACATTCTATCATTCCTTTCACTCCTATAAGCCAGAATACTTCCGTAAAGAGAAACCTCTTTCATCAGTTATGGTATTATCCTGAAGTATGGTTTGTATAGGAGAGGCAGGGTATGTGCTTGATTATTTTCCTTTATTTACCAGTTTTCAAAATAATTAGTTTGCCCCCTAGAATCTTCTATAGGCAATTAAGGAGGCTTTATTTTTACTTTGTATTAGTGTGAATGTATGAATGTTAATATATTTGATGTGTTTCAAGATAGGATATTTATAAGTTTTTTTAGGGTCTGGTCTGAGATGGGTCCTTCAATGCAATAAGGTTGATTAGATTAGGCACATTTTTTCACATAATAGTTGAGGATTGGTGGACACAGCAAGGGGAGGGTTTAAAGAGAGCTCTCAAGGCTGTTACAGTCACGTGATAACCTAGAAACCGGATCTGATGAGCTATCCTGATGAAAGCTAGGTGGGTGAGTCCCGTCTGCTGCTCCAGTAAATAGATTTTTAGAAAATTCCTAAAACAAACAATAAAGGTATTCACACACACACACACACACACACACACACACTTGAGGGCTGTCCAGAAAGTATGCAGCCATGTCATATCAAAAATAGAGGCATTCAGGGCTGGATGTTTTCTGGACTTGCCCTTTCCATCTGAGGTGTATTTCTTTTGTTCAACCTTAAAATTTATCTCCATTATGTCTCAAATACTTCTTCCTCTCCATTTTTATATCACTCCCTTTCTGTTCTAGATCTATCCTTGATATTAATTAGAAAATTTTAAAATAAGCTGCCTTATTTTATTTTTTAAAACCTTTTCCTGTTGCCTCTGGAGAATTGAAACTGCCCTTCCAATTCTGAATTGCTCTTCAGCTGCCTCCCATGTTAATAAATAGCATCAGTGAATATTCATTCCAATTATTCTATTTTTCATGCCTGACATTTCTGTTCATTTTAGTTTCTTATTTTTTCCTGATTCATGTTGCTATTGTCATCCCTCATCTTCTTAAATATATTTATCATGCTTATTTAAAAACCTTGATCCATCATCAGCTCTAATAACTCAGTTTCGGATGGCAGAGGATGTTCAATTGTGGTCTTTTTATAGCAGTTGCACTCCTCAGATGTCTAGTTATTTGGCCTGTGAATTCATGTTCCCCTGGCCTTTCAGCTACTCTGATAAGTATTTCCCCAGCTAGGATCCACTGTCAGGGGAGAAGCAGTATGGAAAGCAAAGTCACTCAGCAGCCCTGGTGGTGTGGGGGGTGGGGGGAGAGTGAATGTGGATGGGGGGTCGGTCTGCAGCTGTTTTAACTCCACTAGCATTTCAACTGTGTACAAGGCCAGATGGGAGGGAAGAGCAGAACCTCAGAACCTCCCATCTCCTTCATCCTACCGCCCTCGGCAGCCTCTCCTCCTCCACTCCACCTCCCATACTCAGATGAAGGCCGTCTTCAGGCCGCCCCCAGGAGTCTGTTCTTACACTTCCTTCCACCTGGGGTCCCTCCGGGGACTTGAACTTCTCCCGGTCAGACTGTGGGAGCCATCAGAGTCCACCATCTTGGTGGAAACGGCAGCTGCAGGAGAGTCACAGTGGTGTTTGCTGAGACGCGCCTTGAGGGTGTCTCCTGGAGTGTCTGGGTTCAACTCTGCGCCTACGGTTTGCTGGCCATGGCTCCTCCGCGAGTGCCATCACTGCTGTCTTGTGCCTCCTGTCCCTCACCTGCAGGCTGGGGATGACGATAGTTTCTGCCGTGTGGGCTATTTAATAATGCTTGTAAAACAGTCCAACAGAAGCCGGCGCAGGTGAGCGCTACTCACCTGTTCGCTGTGAATCACGCAGCACCACACCTGTCCTCACCGCTTGGGATGGATTGGCTGAGACTTCCCGCTTCCTACTCACGGCTGAGGGGACCCGCCCGGGACCGTGGCCGTCGAAGGTGGGTGTCGGGGGTGGGAGGAGGCCGGGCCTCTCCTTTCCGGCAGGGCCAGGCGGCTGACCGCGGCGGCCTGTGAGCGCAGAGGGCGGGGTTGGCGGCGCTCGGGGGCGGGCGCCGCGGGGTGCTGCGCCCCTTCCCGCCGCTGGGGCTGGGACGGGAGCTCGGCCGTCGCGGGAGCTGCGTCGGCCCCAGTGCCCGCCCGGAGCTCAGGATGCGGTGCCTCGGCGCCCAGCGCCCGGTGAGTGCCCTGGGGTAAGGGACCCGGAGGTGGTGGGCTCAGGCCCCCGCTGCACGCACCTGCCCAGCCGGACGCCGCTGCGTGCCTGCCCGCGCGGGTAAAGCCCGGCGCTCCGAACCTGGGCGCCCCCGGCGGCGGACCCGGATCCCACTGCCGTGCGCGGGCCGCGTGGCAGACCTGGAGGCCGCCTCCAGGTGCACCGCCAGGTGGGGACTTGGCGGCTGCAGACTTCACATCCGCTTCGCACGAGGCGTTTCCAGGCTCCTTGAAAGAGCTCCTGGCGGCCTCGGTACAAAGCGAACGAACAAAAAAAGTTTGAGCGGTGTGAGAGTCAGTTTGGGCTCCGTTTCCAGGTTGGGACCCACATGGTGCCCTATCCCCTTTTCTTTTACCGGAAGGTTTCTGCAGAGAGAACCCCCAGGCAACGAGAGTGGCGGCCTCAGATTTATAGGAAATGCACAGACACGGCATGGTTGTTCCTGTTCTTTCTCTTTTGGACGGGTTTGGTAAGTGTGGGTGCCTGGCGGGGAAGACAACAGAGTGTGTTCCCCCACATGTAAATCGCATGCCTAGGGATTTCCTGGGGAAGCCAGGGCTCCTGTGGGCACCTGGTGCAAGCTGGTGCTGCAATGAGACACCTGCGGTGAGGACAGACTAGCGATCAGTCTTGGGGAATTGTTGTCAGGTGTCTGGACCTAGGCTCGCTCAGGGGAGCGGCTGTCGTGTTGCTCGCGGCCGCCTCCTGACGGAGGGCCCCATTAGGAAGTAAGAATCGTCTCTGTGATGGGAATTGTTCAGGAGGCCAGTGCGGTCTCTTCCCTGAGCTCGCTGTGTGGAAGTTCTTTTACCATCTTAGCCCCCCCAAATGAAAATCTTCCTCCAACAAAGAAAAATCCAGGGTGAACCTCGAAATAAACTACTCTTACTCTAGCTAATCAGAACACACACTCTTGCATGCCTCTGCCCCAGATTGACAGGGAAGCAGGCCTTTGATACAAACCCTGTGGGTAGGTAGGTAATGATCGTTTCCCCAGGGGTTTTTTTCTGGTTTCCAAGTGTGTATGATTGATTGCTGGTAGACCTCATCAGGCTGTGCCGTTTTAGTCCTAGGAGAGTCTCTTGCAAGCTGAATCTTGAGGCTTTGATACATGTAGAGTTGTAGGTAACAGCAGAAAAAGCCTCACTCAGTTTCTTCAAAGACCGTGTTCATGAAATCATTCATTTCAGACTGAGGTATGCATTTGCTGCCAGGTAAATGATTAACTTATAAAGCCCACTAATAATAGCTCCCAGAGAGTAATTACCTTTGTTGAAATGATTTAAATGGGAATAAACCCTAAAATATCATGTTTGTTCCTCTTCTCAAGTTTCTTTCTTCAGAAAATCATTTATTTACTTGTTGACTTTCCCAAATGATTTCATGTTGACATGGTTACAGGTATAGCGGAAGGTTGGGCCTGAAATGTGTCACCGCATGTTCTGTTGCCTATATCGTGGTCCTTGGAACTCTGCTATAGAAGATGAGAGAAATTGTGCACCCACAACAAAACATGCCCACATTCTCCGTACCACATTAAACTCGAATAATGAGAGCCCTTCCTTATTGGACTGGCATTTAGTATCTTCTGCAACATTTTTAAGCCACACATATTTAAAACAGAACTAGGAATGTTGAGGTGTTTTTTTTGTTTTTCTGCCTCTGCTCTGTGGTCTTTCAGCTCTTGTGACAGCCTGACCTTGGTGACATGCGGACAGGATTATTATTGGTGGTGCTGTCCGGGGTGAGGGCTGGACAAAGGAGGTTTGGCGCAAGGGTCCAGAATTACAAGCAGGGATGTTCTGTTGCACATAGAGTGCCAGCCTTTGTTTATATTTTCACAAGACATGTGGGCCAGAATGTCTCAAAGTCTAGGTCAGTGGTTCTCAACCTTTCTAATGCTGTGACCCTTTAATACAGTTCCTCATGGTGTGGTGACCCCCATAAAATTATTTTCGTTGCTACTTCATAACTGTAATGTTGCTACTGTTATGAATCGTCATGTAAATATCTGATATGTGTTTTCCGATGGTCTTAGGCGACCCCTGTGAAAGGGTCATTCGATCCCCAAAGAGGTCGTGACCCACAGTTTGAGAACCGCTGGTCTAGAACATCTGTGCCTCTGCTTACCTCTCCAGTGTCCTCTCCCATCTCACCCTTTCCTACTCATCTTTCAAGATTCCATTTTCCGATCCCGCCAGCACCGTGGGTGGTGGCCTCCTTGGTAGCCACACCATACCTGGTACACACACCTACTGAGTCACCTGTCATGTGGAACTGTGATTGTGTGTTTGAAATTAAAACAAAGTTTTGATGGTTAAAATAGTAGTGTAATATTATGGCAGGGATTCAGAATTACGCAAATCCTCTCCCCCTACCCCGCCATAAAACCTTCCACCACTCCCTATGACTTTCCCAAAGGAGATATTTTTTTTATTTTTTATTTTTTTTTCACATCATTTAGATAATATTCAAAGATAAAAGAATTCCAAGGTGGAAGGAAAACCCCCCACATAACAAAAAGAAAGACAAGTTTACAAATTACAAATGTGTTACAAGGGTGGCTATAAAACTTCGATTTTTTTTTTTTTCTCTTTCCATCACCTTATATTTAGCTTCCACCCCTCCTCTCCCACCCCCTCCCCTTTCTCCCCTCCCTAACCCACTCGTCCCCAAATAAACTTTAAACTATCAATTGTGTCCATGGGTTATTTGTTTGTTCATTTCTTTTTTTCTTTGCTTTCAGTTTTATATTCCGCATATGAGTGAAATCATGCAGTTCTTTGTTTTTTCTGTCTGGCTTATTTCACTTAGCATGATGATCTCCAG
>PVJL010021052.1:0-11168 GCA_004026885.1 Lyroderma lyra
TTCCAGAAGCTGGTGGTTTTGGGGGCTGCCAGGACAGACTGGGTGAAGGGGCTGGAGGGCAGCAGGCTCCCACCCACCTCTGGGGGCCACGGGACAGGACGTGTGCCCCAGCTCCACCCAGACCACCCTGAAACAAGAACTACAGGCCTGGGACTCCTGTCCCCTTTGTGGCCTCCAACCCCACACATGACCCAGGCTTGGGGTCTCAGCTCGGCCACAGGGGCCCCCCTGGAAAAGCTACAAGAGCCACGGCGAGGACCCTGCTGACACCAGTGTCCCGCGGGCCCCATCACAGTGAGGGGCGTGGAGGGGGCTGGCCGCCACTCGAGCCGGGCGCTCCGTCGGGACTTACCGGCTCGCAGGCCGCTGAGCAGCAGCAGGAGGAGTCCGGGGCTAGAAAGGAACCAGACGGGCAGGTGAGCTGTGCCAGCGGCCGGAGCGGGTCCCACCCGTCACAGCAGCGTGACCACATCCACGGACGGCCACCCAAAGGCCCGGGGCCCCTGCGGGGACGCCGGGACGGACACCAGGACCACCCATTCCCGGCCAGGAGGCCGGCAGCCCCAGCAATCAGCCGGCTCCTGTGTCAGGGACCCCCCACCCCCGGTGGTGATGAGAGAGAATGGTGAAGGGTAGTGAGAGACGCAGCCACGGCTGCAGCCCCCGCCCCTCACGGCCCAGCCCTGCAGGGGATGGACCCCAAGAAATAGTGTGAAATCAGGAAAACCAACCAACCAACCAACAAAAACACTTTCGGGGCATTTCCGGCTAGAGCTGCACTTGAATACGGGAGACGAAGCCCCCTGAGCTGCAGGACCAGCCTCTGTGGGAGCATGCTCGTTCTGAAACCAAATCCGGGGCTCCTCCCCGGGGTGGGGGTGGGGGGCTCTGGAGGCTCCTTGGCACCCCGCCCCAGGCCTCCTGGAATGCGTGTCCCCTGAGCTGGGGACCCCAGACACCCTTGCCGGCTCTGACGGCTGTCATCCGACTGCATGGAGACACATCCTTTACCACCAGCGGGGACTCCCCCACACCCCACAGAGGTCGCAGGCTGCAGACGGCCTGTCCCCCTCCCCCCACTGTCCCTGTTGGGGCCACATTCCTGTTTGCAGGGCCGGCGGCGATACCCTCCGCCTCTCTGACCCCTCCCGCCACCCTCCCCTCAGCCGCGCTGCGCAGACCCCTCTGGCCCACGCAGGGGGCGCTCACGGGCGCGGCGGGGCCCAGGGTCCGGGAGCATGCGCCCTGTCGGTGCCCTCGGCTCTGGCCCGGGGCGGTTTGCTCCCCACCCCGGCGCCGGGCCTGCCGCCTGCACCCTCTCTCTGCCCTCTCCCTGGCTCCCCCGCCCCCCAGGCCCACGCCCCTTCCTGGGCCCCAGCTCCCTCCTCCTCTGGTCAGACAGGGAGGGCCACCGCTCCCAGGTGAGGGTGGCTGATGGCCGTGACATTCTGGTAGGAAACAGAAGAGTCTTAACCACCTACACTGGGGAGCTGGCTGCAGGACTCAGCTGTGGGCGGGCTTGTGGCCTGCGTTGCGGGACACCTGGGGACCAGGTACCTCCCCGGGTGGTCAGGGGAGGCACAGTCCGCTGACCCTACAACACACCCGGACGGTGGTACTTTGGCAAAAAGCTAGGAGGAGAGCTGTCATCCGCCCGTCAGGCTGGCAGGGGCCGGGGGTGACGGGCTGGGCCGCCCGGCCCCACCTCCCTCTGCCGATGGGGGAGGGGCACCTCTAGGTGTGTGGGAGCGGGCTTGTCACCGATCGGTGGGCACGGGGCAGCCTTGGAAGTCTCTGCGCGGGGCCCTGGCACAGCGAGGTCGTTTCCTTCATTCGTCCAAGTCTGAGCAACGCGCCGGGGGCGGGGAGGCGGGCGGGCCGAGTGGAGGAGGGCGTCCTGAGCGGCGCCCGGGCCCCTCTGCTCCCCGCTCTCGGTCTTCCCCTTCCCTTCGCAGGGACCCCGCCCCCAAACGCACCCACGCACGGCCTCGGTCCCCGTCCCGTCGTCCCCGCGCCCGGTGGGCAGATGCCACCGGCGCCGCCCCGGTGCCCGCCGGCTGGCCCTCCGCGCCGCCAGGTGAGCGGGTGGCCCGCCGCGGCCACCCGGGCTCACTGGGTGGCACCTAAGGACTCAGTCCGATCGTGGCGCCTCCGCTCCTCCCCGGCTCCTGCAGGGCAGTCGCGCCGCCACTCACCTCTGTAGCCTCATGGTCGGGGTGAAGACCTCGGAGCGCCGCGCCCGGCCCAACCGCGCTCCCGCCGCGCCTCGGAGGTTTGAGGTTGGGCCGCGTCCCGGCTCCGAGCTGGCCTCAGTCCCCGCCCACGGCCCGCCCCTGGCCCCACCCCGCGCGCCCGCAGCCCGGTCACTCGCTCCCGAAAATTAAGGCCTTCCCGGGCGGGCGGGCGCACGTTGGCCCCCGGCGGGCGCGGAGCCGCAGGTGCCCCGGGAAGTGGTGGGGGGCCCGGCGGGGGTCGGCCAGGGGCGCTGCGGGCGGGCTTGCCCCGCGGGAAGAGGGACCGTGGACCGCTAAGTGCTGCACCCCAAAGCCGCGCAGAACGGCTACGCCTCCAAGCGTCCGGCTCCGCCGCGCCCGCCCGCCGCGCCCCGCGCTGCCCCTGCGGCCCGGCTGTCCCCCTGCGCCCCGCGTGTCCCTCCCAAGGCGCTCTCCCTCGGGACCTCCAGCTCTCCGGTGCTCAGGAACGAATGAATGAATGGAAGGAGGGGAGGCGGCGGGGGGCTCTACCCGGGCCTCCCCCATCCCGCCCCCGCGCTTCGCTCCCCGATACAGTGGGCGCCCCGGCCAGCTCTGCATAGGAAAGGCTCCGCGAAGCCCGCCGCGCGGGGACCCCTAGCCTCTGCGCCTCCAAGCCGGCGGGGCCGCGCCCCGGGCTCCCTCCCTCCCTCCTCTCCCCGCCCGCCCGGGTCGTGCCAATGAGGTGAGGGGGCGGCGCCCGAGAGAATGGGGTGTCCTGCCTGCCGGGGCGGGCCGGAAGGGCCTTGGCTCCCAGGCACCCCCCTCGGGCTGCGGGCGCCCGTCAGCGGGGAGCGGGCGGCGGGAGGGGGACGTCCTGCCCCTCGGGGCCGGCCTTCGGGGGACAGGCGGGGCTGAGCGGGGGCTGTCCTGGCCCCTACCTCCCCCCTCGGGCTGTCCCTCCTCCCGCAGAGCCTCAGTGCGCAGCTGCTGCTGGCCGGGGCCTCCCTGAACCCTCGGTCGGAAGCTTTTCGGAAGGCAGAGTCTGCCCGTGGAAGGGACAACTTCTGTGGGGACAATGGCGGGCGAGGAGGCAAACGGGGCGGACAGGGGAGGGGACACGTGCTGCTGAGGAGGGTGGCTCCCTGGAGGGCGGGGGTGGGCGGGGAGGATGTGGGGGCGGCCTTTCCCAGCCCGGAGCTGCACCCCTCCCAGTCCCGCCGCGGGATGGGGGTGGGGCCGTTAGAAGGCCGGACGGGGAGGGGCGGCTGGGGGGCACCCTCCCTTTTAACGGGGAAGGCAAGGCCAGGGACGGGCCAGGGCTGCGGGCAAGTGTCCAGTGAGGGGGCGTCGTGAAGCGGACGGGCGGGGGGGTGTCGGGATGCACCCCATTCCCAGAACCGGAAGGCCAGTGCCGCAGCTGGAACACACGCGGCCGGGTACACGGGGGCGGGGCGCACCGTCGTCCGGCCCCGCGGGGCTGCAGCGGACCGATGGCCACGACTCGGGCGCCTTCCCCCGGGAGCTGGCCGTAGGCCGCGTCGGGGGAGGGCCGGCCCGGGCGTTACCCGCGGGTGGGGAGGGAGGGCGGGGCTAGGTGCGCCCCACCTCCCCCACGTCCCAGGTCAGGCCCCGCCCCCCAGTCCTGAGGCTCGTTCTGCTGGCGGACCCCGAAGGCCCACCCAAGGGGGGCTCCGGGCCCAGGAAGCAGCGAGGGGGCAGGGAGTGCCGCGGGCCTGGACGGCGACATCCAGACGGGACTGGGGTCGTGGGTGGAGGGACACCCCCAGGAGTGCAACCCAGAACCTGGGCCTCAGGAGTGCATTCGGGGTTCCCACCCCAGTTCTGACCCCCAGGAGCTCTGTGACCGCGCGACGCGAGGGGCGTTGCAACGTCTTCCTCGTGAAAGCTGCGTCAGTGCGTGGTTCTTGTGAGTTAGCACACGGAGCACTCACACCAGCGCCGGCGCCCGGGTGACAAGCACAGAGCTTTAAGACGAATGGAGACACAGAGCGACCTGCCGCCGCCTCCTGCAGGGAAATGTCGCAGGCAGTGGGGGTGGGGGTGGGGGGCTGGGGGAAGACGTGACCCCCAGGCGCATCCGGGACCAAGCCAGAGTTGTCTTCTCGCTGGGGACTCGAAGCTCAGGCTGCAGACGTGGCAGCAAGAAGGCTCCCCCACAGCTGTCCCTGCAGCTGCTCCCTTGAGGTCCCCACGGCCTCCTGCCTGTGACATCACAGGTGTCAGTCGATGCTCTGCGGGGAGCCTCCCTGAGCGGGTCCCGGGAAGCCCATGTCTTCTCTCAGGGGACCTGTGGGCGCTGTAACAACGCAAGTGCATTCTTTAGAGGTTCAGGAGGCTGGAGGGCCCGAGAGGGGCCCCTCTGTCGCTCCCGCCCCTGGCGGCCCTGCGACCCCGGTCCCTGACTGAAAGCTGCATCACTCACTCTATGTCCAAGATCACGGACGGCCACCTCCTCTGTGTGAGGCCACGCCTCCCTCTACCCCCACCCCCAAGGACCCTTGTGATCCCATTTAGGGCCCACCCGGACAATCCCGGACAGGCTCCCCATCTTCCATCACATCGGCCAACATCCTTTTTACCATATGGGGTGACATTCAACAGGTTCCAGCAATTAGGGCAGGGACATCCTTTGGGGGACATTATTATTCAGCCGACCACAGGAAGTCCCAGACAGGCTGGTGGGGATTTCGGTACTTAGAGGAGGCATCTGCTGGTGTTTGGGAGACAACTGAGCGGCCCCGGGCCCCTGCCTGGCCCCCGTCCGACGGGAAGGGGATACCGGGTTGGGCCCGTCCGACGGGAAGGGGACACCGGGTTGGGCCCGTCCGACGGGAAGGGGACACCGGGTTGCGCCTGCAGCATTGGTTGCCGCACTGGGAGCAGGCGGGAGGCAGCCACCGGTGCTCGGTGGGTGCGCCTGTCCCATCCCCATCAGTTGCTGACATCTTTGTGGTCAGCCTGGGTCCAGAGCTTGGCCTCCCAGGAAGGGCTTGCCTGTGCCTGGATGCTCCTGCCTCCTGTCCCCGCGTCCCTCCGTGTTTCTGCCATGCCCTCGTTTCCTTACCGTTGTTGCTAAACCAGCCCCTGGACAGGGGACCTATGACGTCAGAGCCCAGGACTGTCCCCCGCCCAACCGCACTGGTTCAATGAAGACGTCAGGGCTCTCAGACAACAGCCGAGGGGTGCACACTGGGCGAATTTATTCTGGGGGGGGGGGGTCATGTACCACGCTGGAGGCCGGACGAGTGGCAGGTCTGCAGGGGCAGGGCCTGGAGGCCCAGGGCAGCGGGAAGGGGGCCTGTAGGCAGCCCGCAAGGGAGGGCGGCCCCCAGGGGAGGGCGGTCCCCAGGGGAGGGTGGCCCTGCAGCGGCCGGCTCAGGGGATGCTCCCCAAGGGCCCACTGTCTCATCGCCGCACCAGGCTGCGCTAACGGGGTGCAGGGGTGGCTCCTAAGCACCCGGAGTGTCTCTCTCACAGCCCCGGAGGCCACAGGTCAGGTCGGGGTGCCAGCGTGATCAGGTGCCTCTTCCTGGTCCCACGTGCTCCGTGTGCCCTTGCGTGGTGTAAGGGGCAGGAGCCCGTGCGGGTCTCTTGTAGGGACACGAATCCCATTCTGGATCGCCTCCCAAAGGCCCGTACGAATTGGGGGGTGGGGGTGGGGGAAACAGACATCCAGACATTAGCACTCGCCCACACTATGGGGGGGCAATCTACCCTACTCAAAACCCACCCGTTTAAACCTTCATCCCATCCAGAAAACACCTTCACAGAAACTTCCAGAATAATGTTTGAACAAACCTCCGGACACCCTGGCCCAGCCTAGTACACACATAAAATTAACCGTGAAACTTCTATTCTGCTGCAAGACATATTTTTTTAAATCTTCAAAAGGTCCTACGTTAACCCCACCTTCCTTCCACGAAGCACGTATGTGCCACTCATGGCCCCAGCGCAGGTCCCCGCGTCCTGCTGTCGTGCCCAGGACACGCTGAGGGTTTAATGATCTAAGCCCACATCCATCCGAGGGCTCCGGCTCATCCGGAAAGATCGCGTTGGGGTTCGCTGCGTGCACTCTGAAGCCGGCTCCGTGGATGCTCCCCAAGGGCCCGCACGTCGGGGTGTGTCTGGCCTGGCCCCTGCGCTGCCCATCGGGCCATCCTTCCTTTGCTCGCCCAGCTTGAAATCCTACCGCAAGCTGGTGCAGCCGGAGGCCCGCGGGCGCCCCGGGACGGTGCGGAGCGCAGCCTGGCGCTCCGTCGTGAACCTGCTTAGAACGTGACAGTTCTGCACGGACCCTCTTAGCTCATCGGCTGTCCTGAGTGTCGGCGTTTACGTGTGGCCCCAGACAGCTCCTCCAGTGGGGACACCCCTGTCCTACACACTGCAGAGGTTTGGGAAGTCGGTGTGGCGGCCGTCGGGGGTGGCGTCCCTGTGCACGTACGGAGCTCAGGCCACTTGTACACGTGTGTCCCGCCCGCCCACACCCCCACGTCCCCCAGAGAGAGACGGAGCCACCCCCCAGCCCTACATAAACGACCGTAAGGGCTGCACCGGCACGCGTCGCAGCAGCACGCCGCACAGCGGACGTCACGGCCCCGTGTCCCCGCTCCACGCCGGAGCCGCACCCCCCCGAAGGACGTGGGGGGCGGCACGGCCACACCCCGCGGGGACACGGGGCCCCAGTAACCACGGGACACTCAAAGTCAAGCAAATAAAATAACTGCGGGGTGTGGCCGTGCAGGAAGAGGCGACAACGTCAGGAAAGCTGTTTGTGCTCCAAGAGAGCGCCTTGTCCACAGGACAGTGACTCACGTGGGAGGAGGCGAGGCCCGCGGGAAGCACCTGAAGTATTCTCTCAGGGGCAGGAAGCAGCTCTTCACCACCTGGGCTGGCCGCGCGGCGGCGCCCCGGGCTCTCTGCCTGTCCCGAGCCCGCAGGGACAGGTCTTGGGGGACCAGAGCTGAGTGCCTGCTGCAAAGGCGAGAGGAAGTGTGTCGCCCCGTGTCCCCCAGGCCCGGAGGACACCGGCGGGGGGCGGGGGCTACTGCCGGCCGGTGCGCCTGTCCAGACTGCAGGGGTCTCTCGGGGAAGCACCCGGAGAGGGGCCCAAAGCGCCGTGGCCTGGGTGGTCGGGGACGAGGTGGCCCCCACACCTCCTGACCCCCCCAGAGAGCAGCAGGTCCTGTGAGAAGCAGGCGGGGAGGTGGGGGACAGCGGGGGGTCCTTAGGAACAGACCCTGGCCAGCTGGGCGGGTCCCCCTTCCGGCGAGGAGGAGCGGTCAGGGAGCAGAGCCACACAGCAGGGGGCCGGGCGGGGGACAGAGGCTGGGCGAGCCACACTGCGCGTCACTCCCAAGGAATCCTGACGTACCAGGAATTCCCATCTACCCAGGACGTCAGCGCACGTCCCCGAGGGGCCGGTGGCGGCTCTGCTTCAGGCCCTGTGTGGGGGTCACGTGGGTGAGGAGAGTGTGGGACCCCCCACTCGTGGTCTGATGCCACCACGGGACTCAAGGCCCTGTGGACACGGCCCCTGGCGCCCCCGTCTCGTGCCCCCAGCCACCCCACTACAGTCAGGGAGCATTCCTGGGTTTGCTTTGGGAGGCGAAGGCCACCGATGAGGCGTCAGCTGTGCCTGCTGTCGGGGAGTGTGTGGGGGAGGGGAGGGCTACCTGGCCCGGGGGCACGTGGCCGTGGGGCTCGTGGTCAGGGGTCACGGCTTGCTTCTCAGGACGCTGCAACGCCCTGAGGTGAGGAGCTCATGGCATTGGTGCAACCCCTGGGAGAAGGTCCCCGAGGTGGACGGGGCCTCCCTGGCCGGGGGTGCACTCGGATTTGGGGGGTTGCCTCGCAGCCCCACCAGACGCAGCTCCTGACCTGGGCACAGGGGCTGCCAGGCATGGCGGGCTCCTGTCCCCTTAGACTCCTGATGCCTCAATGGGCCCGGGTCCCGGTCACACACAGGGGACGGGAGGGTGCAGAGGTACCTCTGCACGGCTGGGATGTTACTCCACACGGTCACAGCGTCCCGGACGGTTCTGCCACAGACGTCCTGGATGGTCACGGGCTCCGTCTGAGGGTGCAAACAGCGGCTCGGATCAGGGCGACCTGGACAGTGGCCTCTGCCCCCCGCAGCGCCCACGGGCTCAGCCACCGTGGGAACCGCGTGTGGCCCTCAGAATACAGTCACAGCAGCCTTCCCAGGCCGACCACGTGCCCCAGCCCACGCTGCTTCCACGTCACGCCTTTCAGCGTATGATCCCTCACGAGGAAAAGGGGCAGATGCTGTTGTAAAACCTGCCACCAGTAGGGCGCAGCTTTCTGTCCCAGGGGTGGCGTGGCCCAGGGCGCCCCCTCTCTCTCCCAGGGGTGGCGTGGCCCAGGGCACCCCCTCTCTCTCCCAGGGGTGGCGTGGCCCAGGGCGCCCCCTCTCTCTCCCAGGGGTGGCGTGGCCCAGGGCGCCCCCTCTCTCTCCCAGGGGTGGCGTGGCCTAGGGCGCCCCCACCCGCTCCAGCACAGTGTGGGCAGCCCCTGGTCAGTGTATCAGGGAAACGAGAGGCTGTGCCAGCTGAGAGGAGGGGGTGCTGCCTCGATCCCGGGGTCTCTACCTCCCTTGGAGGCACCAGAAGGACAAGGAGAGAGTGGGGGGCAGCACAGACCTTCCACCGCTGGGAGGGGGAGCAGCGGAAGAGACGCATGGGGCAGAAGCTGAGGCAAGTGGCCACAGGTCCCCCAACGCACAACACAAGGTGGCCTTGACTCCCTCCCCAGACTTGGGGTGCCGGCGGAGAGGCCCACATGAGCCATTCCCGAGCCCCGCCACCCCCAGACACACCAGCCTCCTCCTGTAACCGGGCCTTGAGCTGGGAGGAGACACAGCCGGCGGCACCATCAGTTCCACAGCCCAGACACACAGTCCCTGCACTGGGCACGTCTGGCTGACCCCACCCCAAACAGGGACGAGGTGGCACAGGACTCTCAGAAAATCTGGTGGGTCCCTCGTTTGCCTACCTCTGATTTGAGACCAATTTTGATTGTGTGAAGAATAATTGAAAGTCAGTATGTTTACAGTCCTCCACGTTGGGCGGGGACCGGTGCTCAGGTTTGGAAACCGGTCCTCTTGGCCGGACCCAGAATTACTTCTTAACAGATTTTTTTTATTAAAAAAAAAAAAATCTGGCCCTGACTGCTATGTGGCAACATGTCCCAGACTTCCTAAGAAGGAGAAATGACCACAGACACAGAAGAAAATCATGAGGCCACATGGTTCAACTCTACAGAAGTGATCTTTAAAACTAGAACAAAATGG
The DNA here is from genome assembly GCA_004026885.1 of Lyroderma lyra. Lineage (NCBI taxonomy): Eukaryota > Metazoa > Chordata > Mammalia > Chiroptera > Megadermatidae > Lyroderma > Lyroderma lyra. The sequence continues at coordinate 9,526 of PVJL010021052.1, forward strand.
CTTATGTTCTCGGAAAGCATAACCTACCGAACTGATCCCCCAAAAGAGAAAATCTCCCCAGGCGGTTTCCTCGAAGTGCTAAGTCACGTTTTAAAACTGCAGGAATGACACCCGACGCGCACACGTTCACAGCAGAATGCTGTCGATTCTTCAAATACAGCCGTGGAGTGAGTTTAACCTTGCTACCCGCCCCAGACTGAGGTTGCACACACGCACACACAAAAACCACACGCACCCTCGCTTGTGCGTATTGCAGAAAACCCCAAAGGAAATGCTCCTCATGCCATGCAGCCTCAGTGGGTGGTTCCAGGAATGCAAGGATGGTTCATTACCGGGAAACCCATTCACACTCGATTACCATATCCTATTAATAGATCTAAAAAGGAAATCATCTCATTATCTGTGTAGTTGGACAAAAAGAACATCTAACAGAGCCCAACAACTATCCTTGATAAAATTACAAAAGAGAGACAGAGAGAGAGATCAGTGGCAACTTCTGAAACTTCCTTAACGTAGTGATTGAAATATGTCTAACTCAAAGCCGGCCTCAGCTCAGTGGACGAACACTGGGAACGTTTCCATGAAAGTCAGGGACAAAGCAGGATGGCCCGTCATTGCTGTGATTCAACATTGTCCGAGAGGCACCAGCAAAGAAGGAGACGAGAGAAAGCTACCCGAGGTATAAATCTCGATTGGCAGATGATCTTCTCAAATGCCTAGAAAGTACGACAGGATCTACTGAAAACCACTAAAGGCCCTAATGTCACCTGATAAGGCCACAGGAGCAAAATTAATGTACAGAAAGCAACTGCTTCCCGTCTGCACATCAAAACCGGGGGGAGAAGACGATGTCCCCGCTGCCGTAGGGTGCTTGGGCACAGACGTGGCAGGAACTGCACGAGACAGCTGCGAGGCCCCGGAGAGTGCGAGGTGGGAGCGTGAGCTGGGACGAGCCCTACTGGGGACCACGGGGCATGCCTGTCAAAGTGACAACGCCTTCACCCTGGGCCCAGCGATGCCACTTCTGGACTTGACCCCACGGATCCTCCCACACGCTCCTAGGTCATCGAGTGTTTGTGAGAGCCAAAGACGAGAAAGCAGCCAACTGTCCACCCACGGGAGCAGGCCACGTTTCCCTCCACGTCCGCACAGAGCCAGACCGCACAAAGCAGACCGTACACACACCCGAGGCCCAGGCCGAGGACGGGGCGCTCGGCGACGGGACGTGCGTGCCGAGCAGCCGACGCACAGGCGTGGTGCGGGCATGTTGGCTGCCCCTGCGGAAGGCACCCTGCAGGGGACCACGTAACTGAAGTGGGGACAGACGGGGGTCAGGGAGGCAGGAGACTGTGCTCTCAGTGCACGTGTCGGGGAGGTGTCCTGGAAGGAGGGGACACCAGGCTTGGCCGGGGCCGTCCTGTGTGGGTGGGTGTGTGTGAGGGGGACTGGGAGGCCTCAGGTCAGCCCTGGAGGGATGCATCACTGAGTCTCAGCTACCGTACAGGTCGGGCAGATACAGGGAGAGAAATAAAGGCTGTCAGTGCCCCAGAGGGTGTGTGAGTGTGAGGTGCAGGGTGGTGATGTGCACGTGTGCACTGTGCATGGTGGTGTGTGTCGTGTGCACGTGCGTGTGTAGTGTGTGC
>PVJL010021053.1:0-11110 GCA_004026885.1 Lyroderma lyra
GGGCAGTAGATATGGGGGAGGGTGGATGAGTTCAGAAACATGGAGGAGGCAGAAGTGACTGGTGTCCACAGTAGGAACTGGGATCCTGCTGGTGCCTGAGCAGCTGTTGGGGTCATTCACTGAGTCAGGGAACCCCAAAGAAAGTCCAGATATGTGGGGGTGTGCGATGGGGGGCAAGGGAGAGGGGACGGGTCAGTTTGAGGTGCTCTTCCAAGTTTCAGCCTTGTGCTCTGAGAATGGGCCAGTGTGCTGGAGACTGCTGGCTGTCCATCCACCTAGCCCTCCCAGTGTGAGGGAGCACGTGGATGCCAGATAGAAACTACACTTCCCAGCTTCCCTTGCAGGTGGGTGTTCATGTGACCGGGTATGGGCCAATAGGGTGTGAGCAGAAGTAGCAAGGGCAACCTCTGGGTTAAGTCATCGAAGACACGTCACACTCCCTCCAGCTCCACTTGTGCCCCTTCCCAGGTGCTGTGGACAGAAAGCCAGGTGGGAATGTTTTTCTGGAAAGAAAGAGGGGGTGGGAGATGGAGACAGACCGCAGGCAAGTCTCCGGAGAAGTGTGGTAGTGACGGGGAGAAGCAAGTTAGCGGAGGGTTTGTCTCTAAGACGGTACTGGCTTGTGAGCGTGGCAGAAAGGAAGATGGGGACGAATGTAGGCAGGAGGAGAGCGGACCCCGGGTCAGGGAGGGGGCCAGGGCGCTGACAAGGTCATCTGGGTGGACACTGCGGTCCTCCAGGGTGTGTGGAATAACATCGGACACCGTGAGTAGGGTGAGAAGCGGGAGGCACAGAGGTGGCCAGAGAGGCTGCGTCTGAGTGAGGGCGGTTTCTGTGCGTGGTGCAGTACACGTGACACGAGCACGCCAGCCATTGGCACGTACGCGTGGTTGTGCAGCTGTCCCCCCGCCCATCTCAAGATCTCTTTTCATCTTCCCAGACTGAAACTCTGGCCCAACCCCTCTCCCCCAACCCCCGTAACCTCCCTTCTACTTTCTGTCTCTGAACTTGACTCCTCTAGGGGCCTCGTATGACTTCATGTCGCTGATGACTAACGATGTTTACTGGTCATATGTATATCTTTCTTGGAAAAGATGTCTAACTACGTCCTTTATGCGTTTTTAAAGAAGTCGTTTGTGTTGTTATTCGTGTGTTATGAGTCCTGTAAGTATTCTGAATACAGGTCCTTGTCAGACAGATGATTAGCAAATATTTTCTGTCCCTCTGTGGGTTGTCTGTTCACTTTCTTTACTGTGTCCTTCGAAATACAGACGTTTTTCATGTTGATGGCGTCCCATTTATCCATTTTTCTTTGGCCACCGTAAAATACCGGAAACGGCTGCCTCATTGAAGATCGTGAATCTCTTCTCCTGTGGTCTGTTGTGAGCGCTTTATCATGTCAGCGCTTATATCTAGGCCTTTCATCCCTTTGGAGTGGATGTGAGCAGCTGGTCTGAGGTAAGGGTCCAACTTAATTCTTGTGCATGTGGACGTCTGGTTATTCCATCACCGTTTGTTGAAAAGACTACTCTTTCCCCCATGGAAGAACCGTAGTTTGCCATGTACAATGCACACGTTTTTGCCCAAATTTGTGAGGGAGAACTAAGGGTGCGCGTTTATACATGGGTAGTGCCAGTTCGATATCTGTATAAAAGTTTTTCATTCTTTTATTTATGTTTGTGAGTTAAAAATGTAACTCTAGAAATCAATAACAATATCCACATGCAAAATAATACCCTGGAATATGATAATTTTTTTTTTTTATAAAAAATATATACATCTAGTTTCTTGTACCTGGTATGTTCTTGTGTTTTGTAATTACTTGCTACATAAAATTTCTTGTACCTTAATTTGTGAAAAACTAAATGCTAAAATTCCTTTATAATACAAAAAAAACAAGTACTAAAATATAAACAAATAAACATTTGAATTGAAAAGTAAAAGTGAAAGGTCTTTATCCCGCAGGTTTGGGCAAAAACATGAGCGCACACTACACACGGGCGCGTTGCTTGCGGTACCTCGGGCCCTCGTCTGAAACCAGTGGCCCGAACGGTAAGAGTCCGTTTCTGGGCTCTCGGTGCTACGCCACCGATCTGTGTGCCTGTCCTTGTGCCGGTAGCACTCAGCCCAGGTCGCTTAGAACAGCTCTTCCGACGGTGTTCTTTTCCAAGATTGCTTTGGTGGTTCTCGGTTCTCAAGTCTCCCTAAAATTGAGGATCAGCTTTTCCCTTTCCGCAAAACGGAAGCAGCTGGATTTGGGCTGGGGGCCGTGTCGAATCTGCAGGCTGATCTGAGAACAGCGTTACGGCTTCCGACCCATGAATTTCAATCTTTCCTTTTCTTCCAGTGACGTTGTGCCATTTTCCGTGTACGAGCGTTGCACTTGGTTAAAGAAAACATTTATTCCTACTTTCTTGTGTCCTGTTGCAAATGGAATTGTCCCCTGAATCTCATCACGGGGTTGTGCGTGGCTAGTGTGTGAACTGGTTGTGCGTGTCCATCTTGTGTCCCGTAACCTTGCCGAACGCTCTCGTTAGCTCTCGTGGTTGTTGCCTGGATTTTTTTAAGGATTTTCTACATGTGAGAATGTGTCGTTTTGCTTCTCCTCGCTCAGCTTCTCAGCTAGAAACCCCCAAACGACCCTCTGCCGGGTCCCTGCACCTCACTGACTGCGGGGAGTGCGCCCCCGGCGCCCCCAGAAGTGAAGTGAGCCTTCCCCTCCCTCGGCGTTGCTGCCGAAGCTGAAGGGGAAATGCCGAGACGAGCGGGAAGCTCCTAGGAAAAGACGGGGTGACTGTGGGGGGAACTGGATGGACACCGACCTGACGACGTGATTAATAACAATGTTTTGGTACTGAAACGCATGAGCACAGTGGCGTGGAAGTGGGGAGAGGAGAAAGCGGGGTCACCACCTCCCACCAGCCCTGCCTCCTCCAGGAAGCCAGCGGGCGTGCAGATCACTCCGTGAGAGGTCAGGGGTCGTGACGTCTGCCTCTGGGAGAACACACGACAAGACAGACCACAGGGGCAGATGAAAGAATAAAAACTGTTGAATTTGGAAGAAGGCAAGAAGGGAAAAGAAGGGGAACCTAGAAGAGGCAAGACAAATGGGTACAAGGTGAAGGTTGTCCAACGGAGATTTAAGCAATGCAGTCCAGGAACCTCACCTCCGTGGTGGGTGGAGGGCTCGCTCATTTTTCTGGGCTGCCACTGGTCACTCAGGTCCCAAGGAGAAGGTTCTAGAAGCCCTGGGGACCGAGGGCACTTGCAGAAGTTCCACGGCAGTTGGAGCCCCTCCAGGGAAGGGAGCCATCTTCTTTACTGGTCTGGGGCGGAGCTGCCACTGGTCCGCGCTGCCCGCGGCTGCACCCCCGGCTGCCGTCAGCAGGTGAGCGGCCCCGAGGGGAGGGGGCAGGGGTGCGACGCAGGCCCTGGCGGACAGGAGCCTGCCACCCTCCCCGGAGGCGGCTCTGCTCCCGCTCGGAGCCGGGCAGGGGTCCGGGCCCGGGGTGCAGGCTGCCCCCGGCCGGGTGGTCTCCTTCCCAGGGCCCCATCTCCATGCGGCCTCCCCGGGCAGCTGCACACCATTCCCCATCCTGCCTCGGCCCTGGCTTCTCCTGGCTAGTCCCCAGGGCCCAGCATAGGGCCACCTCCCCGAGAAGCCATCCCCGTGCACCCCCATATGGCCGTGCTTGCTCTCTTCCAGAAGCATCCTGCGGGGGTGGAAGGGAGAGGTTGAAGAGCAGGGAGGAAGTTGGGGTACGCTCTGGTTGGTGGGACAGGGAGAGCGTGGCGGATCCACACCCCGCACACCGCGCCCACCCTCTTTCTGCATTTCCCACACATTCTGGGGGTGCGGTGTCTTGTGATCCTCCCTTTTCTGGGATCCTTCAACCTGACCTGCTCGCGTCTCCACCTTCCCCACCTGGTCACCTCCAGACGACCTCGCTATGAGGGTTCCTTTCCCCCTTCCTCCCCAGCACTCACCTCCACCTTCCCCAGCCTGTTGGCTCGACGCTCACAGCGACACAAGCACGCACCGCTGTGCAGACTGGCTCCATCGGTGACAGTCCCCAGTGGGGCGGGGGCAGCTGTGCAGCCCGAGCAGACAGACGTGACCTCTTGTCCCTCCCCCACCCCGGCTCTCCCACCGCTGAGAACATTCCCGACGAACCCTTTCCTTGCTTGCGTGGTTAGAACAGGGGTTTCCAATGGTTCCGTACGAGTGGGACGTGGGTGTCCCCGCAAGCAGCGTCACACCTGTGTCTCTGTCCGTTTCACAGACCGCAGAGTAAGAAAAGTCACGATGACGATCACACCGGACGTCCGGTTAGAGTACTTGGAGGGCGTGGCTCTCATCCTCCTAAAGTTCAAGCCCGACAGGTGGGACAAGATGCTCGGGGCGGAAGAGAACCTGGCCCTGTTCACGGAGTTCTTTGAGAAGCCAGACGTCTCGGTGCTGGTGCTGACGCTCAGCCCCGCCGGCGCGGTCGTGCCCTGCCTGGGCTTCCCGGCGTCCCTCAAGTCCAAGGGGGTGTACTTCATCAAGAAGCTCCCTGAGAGTATCAGGAAGGACAACTACAAGGACAGTCTGGTCTACGGGGACATCAGCCCCGCGCCCGTGGACCAGCTGATTTCGATCGTAGAAGAGGTGGGTGCGTCCGGGCGGGCGGCGTGGGGCCGGAGCGCCGAGGGCGCGTGAGGAGCGCACTCTGTTCTTGTACGTTTAGTGACGGTCACCCCGTGGGCCATCGCATCCGTCAGCATTGGGAGCAGGTTAGAAATGCAGGAGACAGGCCCCTTCCCCACCCCCAATGGCCGGGCTGGACCCGCCTTCCGCGCACCTGAGGCTGAGAGGCCCGGCCTCCCGTGTTGGCCCTTGACACGGGTAGAGCCTCTGTCCCTTGCCGGGTGCAGCCCCGTGTCACAGAGGCAGAAGGTGCGGGCCACCTGAGTACCCGCAGATGGGTTTCCCCGGTTCTGAGACTGAGTCAAGGAAGGGCAAAACGGGGTGCCGCTTTCTGCGCCTCCGCACGTCCTCCTTGTCCCCAGCGCTGCTCTCACAGCTGTGGCAGGCGCGGTCGGACCAGCCACAGTCCGAGTGGCCCAGCCTTCCAGCCCGGCCGCAGCCGTGTGCTGACGGCTGGTTTTCTCCCGTCCGTGACGTGGGGGCCTCCCCTTGCGTCTGAGTGCGGACTGTGGGCATCTGCTGGTCAGCGCGGCTGCCGTGTCAACATGCCTCAGTCCTAGCCCAAAGGGGTCACAGGGGTCCCTCTGTGCACGGCTGTGTCCTCATCTCAGAAGGACACCAGTCAGACTGGGTTAGGGCCCACCCTAGTGACCACATGTTACTCTGTAAAGGCCCTCTCTCCAAATAGTCACATCCTGAGGTGCTGGGGTTAGAGCTCCAGCACCTGAATCTGGGGGTCACGGCTCAGGCATCACAGCACCCCTGGCAGCTCCAACACTTGAGTCTGGGGGTCACGGCTCAGGCATCACAGCACCCCCCCGCAGCTCCAACACCTGAATCTGGGGGTCACGGCTCAGGCATCACAGCACCCCCAGCAGCACACAACGCTCACTTTCAGGAAGGTGTGTGTGCTGTTGTTGCAAGAGCTGGGGCTCCCCTCGCAGCGGTGGCCTTGCCGGGCTGTCACTGTGGTCTAAACACCTCGACTGGACCCCCACTCCTGGCATAGAACAAAGTCTCAGTTTCCCCAGCTTCTGGGCACTGAAGCCCCCGCCGTCCCCTGGGGTGTGGCGGGGTCCAAGCCCGCATGGGCAGAAGTGCACCCGTTTCCTTTCAGGTCCTCTATTCCCTGCTGAACCAAAGTGAAAACCTGAACGGGTGGCCCCAGGTGGTCTCGGAGGACATCGTGAAGCAAGTCCACAAGCTCAAGAACGAGATGTTTGTGATGGGCGGCAAGATCAAGGGCAAGACCCTGCTGGCCATCCCTGAGCACCTGGGCAGCCTGGACGGCACCCTGGAGTCCATGGAGAGGTGGGCGGGCCCAGGGGAGCTGGCCGGCTGAGGGGAGGAGCTAGCTGGGCAGGGGAGGGGCCAGCAGGTGGGGGCAGGGTCGACCGGATGGGGAAGGGGCCGGCGGGCCGGCAGGGCACTGGAGGGGCCGGCTGGGCTGGGGAGGAGCTGGCCTGTGACCACTAACGGTAAAGGGTCTCATGCCAACCTGCTTCTGAAGCTGATGAGACATGAGGATAGGACAGCACTATTTGACGGTCCTGGGCCTGAGGTCAAAGGCACAGGACAGGGTGGCTGGGGCACTGGAGCCCCTCCCCCATCATGCATGTGTACCAGTTCAGGCCTCACCTGGCATGCACAGGATGTCACACCGTCACACATGTCACACAGCCAGGAAAAGGGGTGCCCAGCTTGAGGATGTGGGTACTCAGGGGCACGAAGGGGTTTTCAGCAGGTGGAGACTGAGTCTGAATAGAGGCTCTGATGTCCCCGGGGCCCCAGGACTCTGAGATGTCCCCTTGCTCGTGCCCCACCACCATCAGCAACTGCCCAGTGCGTGAGGCCCTTGGAGCTGTACAGGGCAGTGACAAGTTCCATTTACTCCACATCAGAGAGTGACTGCTTTGGGGGGCTCATCGTAGGGGCAGGTCCCTCTGTGGGTTGTCCACTGAGCCTCCAGCATGTGCCCCATGTGACCCTAGTGACTGCTGAGGGGAGCCCTCTTGAGCCTTTTATTCCAGCAGTTTATCGTGGGGGTCTGACATGGTTTGCTCAGGGTCTGTCCTTGCTGTGAGACGTGGGGGATCCTCCAGCCTCCCCACAGTGGCTGCAAGGAGCCCGGGGAGAGGGACAGAGCAGGTAGGACCCCGGCCCTCTGCTCCGCAGGCTCCCCGCGTCCCTGGACAGCTCCCTGCTGCACGCCATCGAGACCATCATCATCGACTGGTCCCACCAGATCCGGGACGTGCTGAGCAAGGACTCGGCGCAGGACCTGCTGGACGGGCTGCACCCGCTGCCCCGGGTCGAGTTCGAGTTCTGGGACGCCCGGCTGATGAACCTCAAGTGCATCCACGACCAGGTGACACCTCTGCTCCAAGCAGCCCCAAGGGTCACCTGCACTAACGCTCCCACCGGGCTACCTGGGGTTAGGGTCTTCGGGTGTCCACTGGAGGGTCCATCTTCTCTCTCCTTCTCAGCTAAACAGGCCCAAAGTGAACAAAATAGTTGAGATCCTGGAAAAAGCCCAAAGCTGCTACTGTCCAGCCCTCCAAAGCGTGTACATGAGTGTCACTGAAGGTGAGTCCCTGAGGGAGCTGCCGGGGCCCCTGTCCCAACCTCGAGGGGAGTCGCCACCCCTGCGAGCAGCTTCCTCGGCCCCCACCCTCTGAGGACACACCCTTTTCGGGGGGGAGCTGGGCTCCATGACACGCAGAGCTGCACAGGCGTCATTTCTGCCCAGCGCAGGGGGAGGGCACAGGGGCGCAGTGCTCACTCACGTGTGCCGCGCTCGTCCCTGTCCTTGTCCCGTGCAGGGCTGCAGGAAGCCAACGACATTGTTCTGTACCTGAAGCCCCTGCGGGTCGTGCTGGAGGAGATGGAGCAAGCCGACTTCCCAGCCGTAGGCAGCAGACGGGCCGCTGGGCAGGGGCTGGTCTCGTGTCTTGGGGAGCAGGGGTGCTGGGGGGAGGCGCTGGGCTGTGATCAGGCGTGTGGGCTGGGGAGGGTCTGTCCCTTCATTTTGGGGTCCCCTCCTGGAGCCATAGGATGCCGGCCCGTCTCTCCCTAGCTCCCCACTCACATCGCCAAGGTGCTGTACACCATCTGCTTCATCTGGGCCACCTCGGAGCACTACAACACACCCTCCAGGGTCATCGTCATCCTGCAGGAGTTCTGCAACCTCATCATCGAGATGGTAGCCCCCAAGCCCGGCCCCTGGCCGCCTTCTCTCTCCCCTGTTGGGGTCCTCTCTCCCTTACCGGTCCCTTCTCCCCCTGCCCACGCTCCCAAGCAGTTTAAAAACGGGCCATGATGTTGCCACTGGGGTTTTCAGGCCCTTGGCGAGGGCTGGGTTCTTGGTGGCCACTCAGAGCTCCCCCAGGACCTGGGCAGTGCCAGCCCAACCTGCCCCATGTTGCAGGGAGGAGAAAACGACAGGGACTCTGCCCCGCGGGCCCCGGCACCCCAAGACTCCGCCGGGGCTTTGTGGGCTCACGTGGCCCTGCAGCCAGCCGCGTCCTGTCCCGCTCAGCACGCTCCTCCCCTCCCTGTCCGTGAGCTCACGTCCTCCGGCCTGGGCCGCCTGCGGGCGTCAGGAGCGTGCTCGCGGCCCACTGCGGCTTGGGACCCTGGCGCCCGAGGCCGGACTGTGCTTCTCGCCCCCAGAGGGCCCTGGTCACCTGTGACCAAATTCGTTTTTGCTGCAGCCTGAGCAGGGGATGAGCACCAGGTGGGGGGAGCGGCGCGGGCTCCTGACAAGCACCCAGCGCCCAGCGGTGGGCAGGCAGAGCGGGATGCGCACCGGAGGGACAGTCCTTGTGTCCTAACGAGCCGGTCCGGGGCCCGGGGCGGGCGGATGGCTCCCACCCGGCCTCGCAGCCCTCGGGCAGGGCCCTGGCCTCGCCCACGGGCACGTCCCCGCCGTGGCACGCCTTTGGTTTTGCCCAGACGCGCACCTACCTGAGCCCCGACGAGGTGCTGAAGGGCTTGCTCGGGGAGATCGAGGAGGTCCTCGGCGGGATCGCGCTGGCCGTGAGCGTCCTGCAGGAGCTGTACCGGGCCTACGACTTCTGCTGCGCCAACATGAGGCTGTTCTTCAAGGTCCGGCCTGGCTTGCAGGCGGGAGTCAGGGCGGAAGCCGGGTCGGGGTGGGGCGTGGGCGCCGCCCACACGGCCTTTCGTCCCCCCGCACCCCAGAAGGACAGGGAGCCGGTGCTGTGGGAATTCCCCGCCTCCTTCGCATTGGCCAGAATGAATTCTTTCTTCGGCCGCGTCCAGACCATTGAGGTAAAGGTGAACTTGGGGGCCGTCGCCCCCACGCCGCACGCTGCCCTCGCCTGGGACTAGCCGCCCCTTGCCCCCTCCCTGCCCCCCCAGTCCATGTGATGGGGAAACTGAGTCATTGGGCCGGCCTCGTCCAGGCCTGGAGCTGTTGGCCAAGAGCAGAAGTGACCCGTTGTCACTCCAGTCTCTGAGCAGGCTGATGGCACAGGAACTGGCCGCGGCCAGGAAGCCCGGAGGCCAGAGGGAGGGAGGGAGAGGGACCGAGCTGGCAGACATGGAGGCGGACGAGGGACCTGGCGGAGCGCCGCTGGGCTGTGGGGCGTGAGTGACGCCGGGCACAGTGACGTTTCCCGGGGAGAAGGGAGCCGGGTGTCGGGCAGGGAAGCTCTGCGTTTGCTTCTGGAATCTCCTGTTGGGTCTTTTCAACGGTGTACCCGTTCGCCTCACACTGTTGGGCGGGTGGAGGGGACAATCCTGGAACCCCTGAGCGCTGGTGTTAGGGTGGCCACCATGGTGTCCGGTCCTCACCCACAGCCTCCGGGGGCGGCGGGGAGGCCCACTTAGGATCCCACATTTTCCGTCGCCGAGTTTCTTCGTGCCCAAACTTCAGGATGCAGTTCCTGGGGGCGCAGGTGAAGGGGCCTCGCTGTCCCCTGGGCCGTGCCAGCCGCGCCTTCTCCCTGGGCGAGAGGTCACGCTGCTGCTTCCTCTGGGTTTGGTTGTGGGTCGGTGTGTCTCGGCCACTTTGGGGAAACTGCCACCCCGGTGCCGGCTCAGGGGACCAATCCGAGCACCTCGTCAGCGCGGGGCATGGTGCCAGACCCTGCTGGTGGTCCTCACAGAGCCTACGGGCTCTCGATCAGAAAAGGAGAGGCACACACACAAGCAGCGGGGCACGACGCGGGGACACCGCATGGGATTAAATGCCAAAACGAAGAGCGCAGCTTGCAGATGGGGGTTCCGGGAGGGAGCACCCCCACCCCGGGCTGAACAGCTGGGAGGGCTTCCAGGGGGAAGACGGAGACTCTACAGGTGTGTGTCCCTCGGGGGTCCTCTCCGGTCGGCCCAGGGGCGGGCTCGGAGGCTGGGGCGGTACCCAGGAAGCACCGCGGGCCTTCTCCCCTGGCCAAGGAGCCGGAGCCCCAGCACGGTGACTTACTGTGGGGCGCCCTTGGGCCAGCACGGGGTCAGGACAGGAGCCCAGCCTCACCTCCTCCTCGCCCGGAGGTGATGCCCTTCCTCCCGCGCCCTCTCCCCGGGCTCCAGCAATGACGTCAGATGACATTAGCACGAAAGGGCAGAGCCCCCCAGCCTGCCGTGCGGCCCGGGTGCTGCGCTGCATGGCCGGCCCGGCCGCTGGCCGTGCAGACGTGCTGCCCGCGCTCTCCCTCCTGCAGGACCTTTATAAAACAGCCATTGAGTTCCTGAAGCTGGAGAAGATCGAGCTCGGGGGCGTGAGAGGCAACACCCTGGCCAGGCTGGTCACCCAGATTTATGACGAGGTCTTCGAGCTGGTGAAGGTGTTTGCCGACTGCAAATACGACCCCTTGGACCCGGAAGATTCGGTGAGTCGGGGACCTCGGCCGGAGCAGGGACGGAAGCTCCAGGAGTGGGGCGCGGGGGGCCGACGGGGCAGCGTGTCGGCTGGGGGATCCCACACTTCTGTTAAAGACACCTCGAAAACCCTGCACGTGGAGCAGTGCCCAGACCAGGAGACGTCACCCCGAATCCCGCCGGCGGGCGTGGGGGCGCTGGGGCGGGCACCGCCCACGCTCTGCAGGCCGGTCAAGGGGTTGACCGTTGAATTCGCTTTCAGAGTTTTGATGTCGACTACGCTGATTTCGAGACCAGAATCCAGGATCTGGATAGGAGGCTGGCCACGGTCTTCTGCCAGGCCTTTGACGAGGGCAGTTCCATCGAGTCCTGTGCGAAGGTACGCGGGGGCGGGGACGCCACGTGAGGGGCACGCCCACCGCCTGGCGCCCAGAAGCATCTTGGGGATGATGGATCGGACGTCTCCGCTGGAAGGGGCCCGGCCACCTCGGGCCAGCGCCTCGGAGCAAGGCCGCCCGGGCACCCGGAGCAGCTGCTGACGGCTCCTGGCCGCCGCGTCTCCGAGTCGGAGGCGTG
>PVJL010021054.1:0-11111 GCA_004026885.1 Lyroderma lyra
TGTGTCTGAGGGGGTCAAACGTAGTCCCTTCATCCAATCCCTCTGTTCCTCCTGTGCAAGATTGCCTGGGGACACTGCACTGGTGAAACAGTGGTCTTTTTCAATGGCATTTCTTTTCACATAGGAAGACTGACGGGCTAATGTACTTATCAGGTACAGGATATGCCAGGGTCTCTGTGCTTGCCATGTTGAGTTTCGGTGGTGGATTCTGTTGGGTTCAGGTTTCAATTTGGCTGCTTATCTCTCTGTTAGTCAGATTTTAAATCTGCTCATGTTCTCTGCGCTGGTCACTTCTCGTGTCTGATGGAGTCTCTGTATTAGTCAGCTTGTGGGGACCTTTATCCTCATCAGTTTGAAGGTTTGCAAAGGGTCTTTTTACCGGTCGCATTGGTTGGCTGCCTTAGGACTTTGTGCTCTTCAAGTTAGAAGGCTGCCTCGAGTCTCTTTCCACATCATCTTTCAGGCTTCACTTGACCTTTGATTGCCAATATTTTCATTTTTCTCTGCATGGGGCCAAACTTCTGGTCAAAGTTCTATGTTATCGCAAGGTCTCAGATCTTGTCATGTTAGGGTCACTCAAGGACATCTGTGATCAGCACCTTGGCATTTGACAGGGTGTCCATGTCCCAGTAACAAAGAAAATCTACCTTGGGTTGTACTGCTCAGGTTTTTGGTCTGCTCAGGTCTATCCACTGAACTCATGTGTGCATGGGTTCACTATTTGAATGACATTGGACATCTGCTACGCAGGGTCAGTTCGGTACCGGTTGGGGAACTGCTCAAGCTGTATGTGATGGTCAGGTGGGGTTTCAAGGATTCTGTACACTGATCATTTGGGCCTTCTCTCAGTGTTCTCGGTGCTGGTTAGAATAAAGAGGTGGGGAGATATTTTAGCCGAAAGATGTTGTGGGCTTTGCTGGGGACTTCAAGGCTGGTCTGTTTAGAGATATGCTGAGGTCTCTCTGCAGGTCAGGATAATAGCTTGCTCTGTACTCCATACTACTCCAGTAGGGTATCTTTTGGGGTCTCTCCCTTGATCATGTTTTTGTTGTTAAGGGGTTTCTGTGCTTGTCATGTTCAATTTCTTTCTGATGTCTCTGTGTTTGTAAAGCTTGAGGTCTGTGGGTGGTCCCTGCTCTGGTCATGTTGGGAACATTCGAGGGTCTCTAGGCTACGCAGGTTGGGGCTGTGCTGGACTATGTCTGTTTTCACTTACATTTGGTAAGTGCCTGGGGTTTGTCCAAGTCAGGCTAGGGGCTGCTGCTGCCTCTCTGTTGCTCTTGGATAAGTGTGGGTTCCGTCATTTGGTTACCATGGAGGTCTGCATTGGTGGCTTTGCCCTGGTCAGTTTGTGGGTCTATAGGGGAGCTGTGTGAGCGTCTTGTATGGGTTCTGATTGAGCTGTCTGTTGTGGTCATGTTGAAGGACAGCCAGGGGTCTCCATAAATGCCATTCCAGGATTCTGGGAGGATTATCCGTGTTGGGTAGGATTGGGGTGTCCTGGACATCATTGTTCCTGGTCATGTTGGAGTTCTGTTTAGGGTATCTGTGCTTCTCAGGTCTCAGATTTTCTGTGGCCTCTCTCCTGGTTAGGTTACTGAGCTGCTGCGTACTATGCTTATTAGTTTAGGTGATTGGTAGGGTTCTCTTTCCTGGTCATGTCTTAGGTCCGCCGGTATCCCTGGGCTTTTCACTTTGCATCTCCTACTCAGGTCTCTGTGTAGATCACGTTTGAGGTCATTGCATGCTTTGGATTAGTTCACCTTGGAGTAATTCTCGCCAACCTCATCTTGGTATATTGGGGTTCTTCTTGAGTCGCTGTTCCTAGTCATATCTGCAATGTGTCAAGGGTTCTCAGAGGTCAGTGTGCGGGTAAGCTGCTGTCTCTCTGCTGGTCTCGGGTGTGCCTGAAATCTCTGCTCCTTTCACCTTGGAGGTCTGCATTGAGGACTGCTTGCTGAATCTTATGGGATTGTCCTGGAGCTGTATGAGATCATCAGGTGTGTGGCCTGCCAGGTGTTTCTATGTTGATTATTTGGGAATTCTTTTCATGTTCTCTGTGCTTGTTGTGGTGATGTGCTAGAGATCCTAATGCCGGGTCAGGTTGGGGCTCTTTTGGTGGTATCTATTCTGTGGTGTTTTGAGATTTGCTCGGGTAAGCCTGTTGATCATCGACATGGATTCGTGAGTAGTGTACCTGTCCATTTAGTTGTCTCCTGCTGGTTAATTTCTGGTCAGGTACCCAGCTTACCAGGATCACTGTCCTTGCTATGTTTAACTTCTGCTTTGGGCAATGGGTTGGTCAACTTTGGAGTAGGTCCTTAGGTCTGTGTCGTTGTCAGTTTCATATCCATCAGGGATCTCTGTTCTCAGCAGCTTCCAATCTGTTGGGGACTGTGTGGATCTCACGTTGTGGATTTTTGGTCATTTCTTTGCGTATTCGTTTGAGTTCCAGTCTTGTATCACTCTTCTGGTCAGGTTAAAAATGTGCTGGTGATCTTTACCCTGAGCAATTTGGGCTTATGCATGGTGTCTCTGTGCCAATCAGGTTGGGATTCTGCCGGAGTTCACTGTGCTTGTGTATTTGGAAGTCTGCAGGTGTGTCTGTGGTGGTCACATTTACTGTTTTCCTCGAGTCTCTAGGTTGGTGATGTGGTAGTTATGCCTAGGCACACTGTGCCTGTCATGTATAAGTCTCTTTATATCTCTCTGCTTGTCAGGTTGAGGGACTGATGTGGTACTGTACCAAGCAGTTAGGAAATCTGCCTGCTTCTCCATGATTTTCACGTTGATGGTATGCCTGTGGTCTCGATCCCGTTCAGGATGAAATTTGTCTGGTGAAGTTGCTGCTGGTCAGGGCTTGAGTATGCTGCAGTTCTCTGTTTAGATGAATTTTGGTTTTGGCTCTGCTTCCCTGTGTTATTAAGCATCGAGGTCTTGTGGCGGTCTCTATGCTCGTCAGTTTGGAGGGCTGCATGGGGTCTCTGCTGGTCACATTGATTGTCTGCCTAAGGACTCTTTGCTGGTCACTTTAAAGGTCTACTGAATGTACGTTTCCAGATCACTTTTTGGTCTCTATGTGACCGTTTGCTTGTCCTGTTACATGCCTGATTGATCTTCCTGTGCTGTTCACACTAAATCTGAATGCAGTGTCTCGGATATGGTCACGTTGAGGTCATTTTGGGGGTTTTGTGATGGGCACATAGGGATTTCACAGGGTGTCTTTATTCTAGGTCACATTGAAATTGTGGCTTGGTTTACTCCAGATCATGTTGTTTGTCTGATGGCTTCTTACTACTGGTCTCGTGGATCTCTGGGTTATCTGTTCCAGTCCCATTGGAGATCTGCATTCTGTGCTCTGTTCTGGTCAGGTTGGGGGTTGCCTCAAGCTGTCCCTGATGGTCAGGTTGGAGGTCATCCAGAATTCTCTATCCTGGACATTTGATGGTTGTTTGTGGGTTCTCTGTGTTGGTTAGGCTGAAAATGTGCTGGAGACCTATAGGCATGTTTTCGCAGGTTGTGTGTCTTCCTGAGGTACCTGTGGGGAGTGCTTGGAATCTACATGTGGTTTGTCCTGAGGATGGCTGGTGTCTCTCTTCTTGACTCAGGTGAGGTTAGGATCCCTCTGCTGCTCACCCTGGTCATCTTCAGAGTGCGCTTTTCCCTGCTCAGTTTATGGGTCCGTTTTGGCTCTCTGTGATTGTCATGTTCAGATTCTGCGTGACCTCACTCTTATGTTCATGTTGGGTGTCAATCCCTCGTTTACATGGTGGTCATTTTGTGGAACTGTCAGGTTGTTTCATTTTGGTTAGGTGGTGGATCTTCTGGGAGTCATTTTTTCCCCGTCATTTTCGGGGTTTTTTTGGGGTATCGGTGCTGCTCTTTTAGAGATATGTGTAGGTATCTTGACTTGACAGGTGAATACACAATCGGATTCTATGCTTGTCAAGACTTTGGGGAGTCTTTGGGGTGTCTTTTGTCAGGTTTTTGTTCTGAATGTGTTTTTGTGCTTGTCATGTAAGTTTCTGTATGATGTCTCTATATTGGTCGAGTTTGATGTCATTTGCTTTTCTCCTTTCCGGTTAGTTTGTGATCATTCGAGGGTCTGTTTGATAAAAAAAAAAAAGGGGGGGGGGAGATTTTCCTAGGGGATTCTCTTCCTATTAACGTTTAAAATCTTCCCAGGATTCTTTCTGTTCGGATTACGGATCTGCTAGTTTCTTTGCAGTGGTCTCGGATGTGCCCGAAGTCTCTGTCCTTGTCACCTTAGAGGTCTGCATATGAGCTTTTTTTCCAGTCTGGTATGGGATGTACTGGAGCCCTCTGAGATTGTCAGGTTTGGGGCTTGCCATTCTTTTTTATACTGCTCATTTGGGAACTCTGTCTGAATTCTCTGTGCTTGTTAAGAAGAAGATGTGCAGTAGATCTCTGTGCCTGGTCATGTTGGGTGTCT
Source organism: Lyroderma lyra (assembly GCA_004026885.1). Taxonomy (NCBI): domain Eukaryota; kingdom Metazoa; phylum Chordata; class Mammalia; order Chiroptera; family Megadermatidae; genus Lyroderma; species Lyroderma lyra. The sequence continues at coordinate 4,454 of PVJL010021054.1, forward strand.
CCTTGGGGCCACTATGCTATTCTGTTTGGAGAATTGTTAGGGACTCTCTACTGTTCAGCCGAATGGACAGTTGGGTACAGTACCTGCTTGGTTGAATGTGTCCTGTGGGTCTTTTTCCATGTCAGGGTCCAAGCCTGCAGGTATCCCTGAGTTGTCCTGTTGAGTTTCTGTCTTTGGTGTTTGGTTTGGACAAGTTCTGGGTACTGGGGGAGTCTGACTTCTGTTCAGGTTAAGGTCAGTCATGTGTCCCTGTGCTGCGCAGCCTGCGCTTCTGCTCAGAGATTCCGTGATTGTAAGGTTGAGGTTTTCTGGTGGTGTTCATACTGGTTTGTTTGGGGTCTTGCTGGGTATCACGGTTCCAGTCATTCCGAGGGCGCTGGTGGTCTTTGTCCTGGTCCAGTGGGGGTTTGCATAAAGTCTCTGTGTACAGTCAGATTGGGATTTCACCTGGGTTCTCGGTGCTGCTGTATTTGGAAGTCTGCCGGTGTGTCTGAGGGGGTCAAACGTAGTCCCTTCATCCAATCCCTCTGTTCCTCCTGTGCAAGATTGCCTGGGGACACTGCACTGGTGAAACAGTGGTCTTTTTTAATGGCATTTCTTTTCACATAGGAAGACTGACGGGTTAATGTTCTTATCAGGTACAGGATATGCCAGGGTCTCTGTGCTTGCCATGTTGAGTTTCGGCGGTGGATTCTGTTAGGGTTCAGGTTTCAATTTGGCTGCTTATCTCTCTGTTAGTCAGATTTTAAATCTGCTCATGTTCTCTGCGCTGGTCACTTCTCGTGTCTGATGGAGTCTCTGTATTAGTCACCTTTTGGGTCTTCTGGGGACCTTTATCCTCATCAGTTTGAAGGTTTGCAAAGGGTCTTTTTACCAGTCGCATTGGTTGGCTGCCTTAGGACTTTGTGCTCTTCAAGTTAGAAGGCTGCCTCGAGTCTCCTTCCACATCATCTTTCAGGCTTCACTTGACCTTTGGTTGCCAATATTTTCATTTTTCTCTGCATGGGGCCAAACTTCTGGTCAAAGTTCTATGTTATCGGAAGGTCTCAGATCTTGTCATGTTAGGGTCACTCAAGGACATCTGTGATCAGCACCTTGGCATTTGACAGGGTGTCCATGTCCCAGTAACAAAGAAAATCTACCTTGGGTTGTACTGCTCAGGTTTTTGGTCTGCTCAGGTCTATCCACTGGACTCATATGTGCGAGGGTTCACTATTTGAATGACATTGGACGTCTGCTATGCGGGGTCGGTTCGGTACCGGTTGGGGAACTGCTCAAGCTGTCTGTGATGGTCAGGTTGGGGTTTCAAGGATTCTGTATACTGGTCGTTTGGGCCTTCTCTCAGTGTTCTCGGTGCTGGTTAGAATAAAGAGGTGGGGAGATGTTTTAGCCGGAACATGTTGTGGGCTTTGCTGGGCTCTTCTAGGCTGGTCTGTTTAGAGATACGTTGAGGTCTCTCTGCAGGTCAGGAAAATAGCTTGCTCTGTACTCCATACTACTCTTTTGGGGTCTCTCCCTTGATCAGGTTTTTGTTGTTAAGGGGTTTCTGTGCTTGTCATGTTCAATTTCTTTCTGATATCTCTGGGTTTGTAAAGCTTTAGGTCTGTGGGTGTTCCCTGCTCTGGTCATGTTGGGAACATTCGAGGGTCTCTAGGCTACGCAGGTTGGGGCTGTGCTGGACTATGTCTGTTTTCACTTACATTTGGTAAGTGCCTGGGGTTTGTCCAAGTCAGGCTAGGGGCTGCTGCTGCCTCTTTGTTGCTCTTGGATAAGTGTGGGTTCCGTCATTTGGTTACCATGGAGGTCTGCATTGGTGGCTTTGCCCTGGTCAGTTTGTGGGACTATAGGGGAGTTGTGTGAGCGTCTTGGATGGGATCTAATTGAGCTATCTGTTGTGGTCATGTTGAAGGACAGCCAGGAGTCTCCATAAACGCCATTCCAGGGTTCTGGGAGGATTATCTGTATTGGGTAGGATTGGGGTGTCCTGGACATCATTGTTCCTTGTCATGTTGGAGTTCTGTTTGGGGTATCTGTGCTTCTCAGGTCTCAGATTTTCTGTGGCCTCTCACCTGGTTAGGTTACTGAGCTGCTGCGTACTATGCTTATTAGTTTAGTTGATTGGTAGGGTTCTCTTTCCTGGTCATGTCTTAGGTCGGCCGGTATCCCTGGGCCTTTCACTTTGCATCTCCTACTCAGGTCTCTGTGTAGATCACGTTTGAGGTCATTGCATGCTTTGGATTAGTTCACCTTGGAGTAATTCTTGCCAACCTCATCTTGGTATATTGGGGTTCTTCTTGAGTCTCTGTTCCTAGTCATATTTGCAATGTGTCAAGGGTTCTCAGAGGTCAGTGTGCGGGTAAGCTGCTGTCTCTCTGCTGGTCTCGGGTGTGCCTGAAATCTCTGCTCCTTTCACCTTGGAGGTCCGCATTGAGGACTGCTTGCTGATTCTTATGGGATTGTCCTGGACCTGTATGAGATCATCAGGTGTGTGGCCTGCCAGGTGTTTCTATGTTGATTATTTGGGAATTCTTTTCATATTCTCTGTGCTTGTTGTGGTGATGTGCTAGAGATCCTAATGCCGGGTCAGGTTGGGGCTCTTTTGGTGGTATCTATTCTGTGGTGTTTTGAGATTTGCTCGGGTAAGCCTGTTGATCATCGACATGGATTCATGAGTAGTGTACCTGTCCGTTTAGTTGTCTCCTGCTGGTTAATTTCTAGTCAGGTACCAAGCTTACCAGGATCACTGTCCTTGCCATGTTTAACTTCTGCTTTGGGTAATGGGTTGGGCAACTTTGGAGTAGTTCTTTAGGTCTGTGTCCTGGTCAGTCTCATATCCATCATGGATCTCTCTTCTCAGCAGCTTCCGGTCTCTTGGGGACTGTGTGAATCTCACGTTGTGGATTGTTGGTCATTTCTTTGCGTATTCGTTTGAGTTCCAGTCCTGTATCACTGTTCTGGTCAGGCTAAAAATGTGCTGGTGATCTTTACCCTGAGCAATTTGGGGGTATGCATGGTGTCTTTGTGCCAATCAGGTTGGGATTCTGCCTGGGTTCATTGTGCTTGTGTATTTGGAAGTCTGCAGGTGTGTCTGTGGTGGTCACATTTACTGTTTTCCTCGAGTCTCTATGTTCGTGATGTGGACGTTATGCCTAGGCACACTGTGCCTGTCATGTATAAGTCTCTTTATATCTCTCTGCTTGTCAGGTTGAGGGACTGATGTGGTACTGTGCCAAGCAGTTAGGAAATCTGCCTGCTTCTCCATGCTTTTCACGTTGATGGTATGCCTGTGGTCTCGATCCCGTTGAGGATGAAATTTGTCTGGTGAAGTTGCTGCTGGTCAGGGCTTGAGTATGCTGCAGTTCTCTGTTCCGATGAATTTTTGTTTTGGCTTTGCTTCCCTGTGTTATTAAGCATCGAGGTCTTGTGAAGGTCTCTATGCTCGTTAGTTTGGAGGACTGCATGGGGTCTCTGCTGGTCACATTGTTTGTCTGCCTAAGGACTCTGTGTTGGTCACTTTAAAAGTCTACTGAATGTATGTTTCCAGATCACTTTTTGGTCTCTATGTGACCATTTGCTTGTCATATTACTTTCCTGATCGATCTTCCTGTGCTGTTCACACTAACTCTGAATACAGTGTCCCGGATATGGTCACGTTGAGGTTATTTTGGGGGTTTTGTGATGGGCAAGTTGGGGTTTCACAGGGTGTCTTTATTCTAGGTCACATTGAAAATATGGCTTGGTTTACTCCAGATCATGTTGTTTGTCTGATGGCTTCTTACTACTGGTATCGTGGATCTCTGGGTTATCTGTTCCAGTCCCATTGGAGATCTGCATTGTGTGCTCTGTTCTCGTCAGGTTGGGGGTTGCCTCAGGCTGTCCCTGATGGTCAGGTTGGAGGTCATCCAGAATTCTCTATCCTGGACATTTGGTGGTTGTTTATGGGTTCTCTGTGTTGGTTAGGATGAAAATGTGCTGGAGACCTACAGGCATGGTTTTGCAAGTTGTGTGTCTTCCTGAGGTACCTGTGGGGAGTGCTTGGAATCTGCATGTGGTTTGTCCTGAGGATGGCTGGTGTCTCTCTACTTGACGCAGGTGAAGTTAGGATCCCTCTGCTGCTCACTCTGGTCATCTTCAGAGTTCGCATTTCTCTGCTCAGTTTATGGGTCCGTTTTGGCTCTCTGTGATTGTCATGTTCAGATTCTTCGTGATCTCTCTCTTATGGTCATGTTGGATGGCAATCCCTCATTTATATGCTGGTCATTTTGTGGAAAGGTCAGGTTGTTTCATTTTGGTTAGGATGTGGACCTTCTGGGATTCATTTTTCCCCGTAAATTTTGGGGTTTTTGGGGGGTATCTGTGTTGCACTTTTAGAGATATATATAGGTATCTCTACTTGATAGCAAAAGGAATTGACTTCCTCATTTCTTTTTCTGAGGATTCATTGTTTGTATAAAGGAATGCTGTTGATTTTCTTACATTGAGTTTGTATGCAGCAACTTTACTCTATTCGTTAATTGTTTCTGACAGTTTCCTGGTGGGATCTTTTTTAATTTTTTATATAAAGGATCATGTCATCCTCAAATAGTGACAGTTTGATCTCTTCTTTCCCAATTTGGATAACTTTTATTCCTTTCTCTTGCCTGATTGATGTGGCTAGAACTTCCAATGCTATATTAAATAGCAATAGTGACAGGGGACATCCTTGTTTTGTTTCTGATTTTAGGGGAATAGTTTTCAGCTTTTCCCCATTCAGTAAGACGTTAACCGAGGCTCTGTCATACATGGCCTTTATTATGTTGAGATACTTTCCTTCTATACCTATTTCATTTAGTGTTTTGACCATAAATGGATGTCGTGTTTTGTAGAAAACTTATTCAGCATCAAGTGAAGGGACCATGAGGACTTTGTCTTTGATTTTGCTTATGTGGTGTATCACATTGATTGATTTTTGTATGTTGAACCATCCTTGTGCTCCCGGGATGAATCCCACTGATCAGGATATATGATCTTTTTGATGCATTGTTGTATTCTATTTACTAATATTTGGTTCAGGATTTTTGCGTCTGTGTTCATCAGAGATATTGGTCTATAGATTTCTTTTTTTGTGTTGTCTTTGCCAAGCTTTGGTAGTAGGGTAAATTTGGCCTCATAGAATGAGGTAGGAAGTATTGCTTTCTCTTCAAATTTTTGGAAGTGTCTGAGGAGGACAGGCGTTAATTCTTCTTTGAATGCTTGGTAGAACTCATTGGTGAAACCATCTGGTCCAGGGCTTTTGTCTTTAGGGAGATTATGGACAGTCATTTCAATCTCGTTGCTATTGGTTGGTCTCTTTAGATTATGCAGTTCTTCTTGGTTCAGTCTTGGTAGGCTATAAGTTTCTAGAAATTCTTCCATTTCATCTAGGTTGTTAAATTTCGTGGCATAAAGTCCTTCATAATATTTTCTTATAATCCTTTGTATTTCTGTGGTATCAGTGGTAATTTAGCCCCTTTCATTTCTAATTTTGAATATTTGTGTTCTTTCCTTTCTTCCCTTGATTAGTTTCACCAGCGTTTTGTCAAATTTGTTGACTTTTGCAAAGAACCAGCTCTTCGTTATATTAATTTTTTCTATTGTCATTCTGTTCTCTAATTGGTTTAGCTCTGCTTTAATTTGTATTATTTCTTTCCTTCTGCTCGCTTTGGGTTTTGTCTGCTCTTCTTTTTCTAGTTCTGTAAGATGGGATCCTGAGATTTTGCTTGTGATTTTTCTTGTTTCTTAAGATAGGCCTGTAATGATATAAATTTCCCTCTCATTACCGCTTTCGCTGTGTCCCAATTATTCTGATACGTTGTATTTTCATTGTCATTAGTTTCTATATATTTTTAATCTCATCTTTTATTTGTTCTTTTATCCAGTCCTGTTTTAATAAGCTGTTGTTTAATCTCCATGTGTATGTGGTTTTTTTCTGCTTTCCTTTTAGAGTTGATCCCCAATTTCAAAACTTTGTGGTCTGAGAATACACTTGGTATGATTTCGATCTTCTTGAATTTGCTGAGGCTACTTTTGTGTCCCAGCATGTGGTCTATCCTTGAGAATGTTCCATGCGCACTAGGAATGACGGCATAGTCTCTTTTCGCTGGATGAAGTGTCCTGTAAATGTCACTTATGTCCGATTGCTGTAATATGTCATATAGACCTGTTATTTCCTTATTTATTTTCTGTTTGAATGATCTGTCCATGGCTGTTCACGGCGTGTTTAAGGCTCCCACTCTGATTGTGTATTCATCAGTTTCTCCTTTCAAGCCTGTTAGTAGTTTCTTTGTATATTTTGGTGCAACCCAGTTGGGAGCATATATGTTAATGAGTGTCAATTCTTCTTGTTGTTGCATTGTGCCTTTGATCATTATGTAATGTCCATCTTTGTGTTTTACTCTCTATTTTTCTTGTAGTTTATTTAATCAGAGATCAGTATGGCCACTCTGGTTACCATTTGCTTGGAGTATTGTATCCCATCCTTTCACTCTGAGTCTGTGTGTGTCCTTATGGCTGAGCTGTGTTTCTTGGAGACAGCATATGGATGGGATGTGTTTTTGAATCCAGTCTGCTACTCTGTGTCTTTTTATGAGTGAGTTCAGCTCATTAACATTTAGAGTGATGATCGACATGTGAGGATTTC
>PVJL010021055.1:0-11111 GCA_004026885.1 Lyroderma lyra
TCCCAGCCCGTCCTCCCGGCCCGTCCCTGTCCTCCCGGCCCGTCCCCGTCCTCCCGTCCCCGTCCTCCCGGCCTGTCCCCGTCCTCCCGTCCCGTCCCCGTCCTCCCGGCCCGTCCCTGTCCTCCTGTCCGAGGGGCCCCACGCCAGGCGGTACGCGGACCTACGGGGCGGGCAGACAAACGTCCCCGCGGCGGCAGGACTTACTGCCGGCCTCCATGAATGCCTCCGGAAGGTACGTGAACCCGCTGGCCCGTTCCAGGGGGCTCCCGCAGCTGGCGTGCTCCCCGGGCCGCTGCAGGTTGATGACCGTCTTCAGGCCATGGCTGAAAGAGAAAAGAAGCCCGAGTCGCCCCGGGCGGAGCCTGTGGCGCTAACAAACAGCACTGACGACTCTCAGAACCTGATTCCGTGTCTACCGGCTCGACCCCCCGCAGTTAAAATGAAAACAACGTCCGGGAGCCCGGAGCCCCGGGGGCAGGCCGGCCGCACACACCTCCGGAACTGCTCGATGACGCCGTACTTCTCCAGGAGCTCGGTGGACGGGCGTGCCATGGCCAGGATGCTGTCGGTGACCCTGCAGACGGGAGGGCCTGGTGAGAGGCACACAACCCAGAACGTTCCACTCCGGCTCTGAGGAGCCCCCTGGGAGAGCCAGGCGCGGAGCCCCCGCTGTTGACGTGGCTTCCCCGGGTCTGCAAGGTGAGAGCTGCTCCCGCAAACCCGGCCTTCGCCTTGTGACACGATCGGGGCTTGGGGAGATCCCAGCTGCCCGAGCCCCCGGCGGACACTCCGGGGCGCACGCATGTGTGGACTGCGTCTGCAAGGATGCTGGTGGGATTCGAGGGTGACACTCTGTGATCCAAAGGTCACCCGCCGGGTGAGCAGGGCCGACTGGGGCTTCAGCTCCTGCAGCACCTGCGGCTCAGCCACCCACATGCGATGGGGACAGCCCCGCCTGCCTCCCAGGCTGCCACGAGAACGCAAGGCCACCCGGACCTAAGGCCTGGGGCGCAATTCCTGGCGTGTGGCTGTGAATAACGGCTGAGCTACTTATTGCAAACGAAACACCGACCGGGGGCCCTGGACCCGGTGTCCCTGGACCTGGTGTCCAACGCTGGCCTTCCTACTCTCCCTGCCTGGAGCTCAGCCCCTGCCTCGGTGCAGTGGCGGCCCCGGCGCAGAGCCCGTGCGAGTGAGACGCGCCGAGACGCCAGCGCAGTGCCTGCCCGCGGACCAAGGCTGTGTGCCGGGTGTGCGGGTGGACGGAGGGGCCTCCGACGGCTTCGTCAGCAGTAAGTCAGAACCGCTCATGTGGCCTTAGGGTCCCCCGTTAGCAACGAGCCTGTGTGCCCGCTCCTTGGGAAGAGCACGTGCTCCCACAGCACTCTTTACGAGGCAGGGACAAGCAGCAGAGTGACAGCGGCACCGACCACGTCCCCACCACGTCCCCAGCAGCCCCCGCGTGGGGAGTACAGGCCGCTGACCAGTGCCTGGCCTGCAAACGGGTTCCCGCCGCACAAAATGACTCGGGATTCTTCAAAGCCCGGATTCGTCTCCGTGTGCTTCCAGTGGGGTTCGGCGTGATGACCAGAACGTTCCGGACACCACTGCATTAAGGAAGATATGCCTGACGGTCTCCCATCAATGGCGAAGAGCAGCACAAGGCCACACCGAGGGAACTGCACTCACAGCCTGCAAACAGGGCACCGCGCGCCCCCAAACCGCCCCCGCTCCCCGCCCCGCTGCTGAGACGCGTCTGTGGACACGGAACGTGGGGGCAGAGCTCACACAGGCTCCCCTGTCTGAAACCAAAGCTGCATGGCTGCCTCCTAATTGCTCAGATTGGTAGCTCCACAGTTTCACTACTTCCAGCACCTTCTGACATTTGAGAGCCCGGGGCGGCGCAGGCCAGGCGGGACTCACCAGGACGAGTAGAGCCCCGTGATGGCCTGCTCCTGCTCCGTCCAGCGCGCCGGGTTCTCGTACTTGCATGCTCTGCCCCCGCACGCCACGGAGCAGGCCACGTGCCCGGGGAGGACGTGCCGTAGCCGCTCCCCGACTCTGGTGTACTTGGGTGTCGGGCGTCCCGGGCCTCCTAGGATGGACGAGGAGGGGAAGCTCAGGTCAGCACTCTCGTCGGGCGCAGTGCGCCCCGGGCTGCTGACTCCCCCTCGTTCTGTCAGGACTAAAACCACGTCCACGGCCTCCAGGTCACCGCCCCTTCGTCCAGGAAACACGCGCAGCCACAGTCGTGTGTCTCCTGTCCCACATGTCCCGAAAGTGCTGTGAAAAGCAGACTGTACAGTTAGCTGCCGAAGCCGAACAAGGGATGAGCGCGGCACAGCCTCGTGGCGTGGCCGAAACGCGATCTCCGAGAAGGAAGGGAGCTTTACTTTTTCTCTCGGGGCACGCCGGGCTTCTCTGGGCACAGCTGGCAGAGGACGCGGCCACCACCATCTGGAGGGAGGACGAGGAGAGCATCCTGGAGGCGGCGCTGCCCAGCCCGACGGGGTCCGAGGTCGAGTGCCTCCGGCCCTGGAAGAAGACGCTAAGGAAGGGCAGGGCCCAGAGCGGCCGGGGTGGGTCCTGCATGGGGCCCGGCGCCCGGCAGCGGGGCTGGAGGCCAGGAGATGTCAGCGCCAGCCTGCCCCCGCGGCGCCCGAGTGGCACTCAGATGCCAGCATCGCGTGGCAGGAGCTCGCGGCCGCTCTGGATTGGCTGACTTGTTTCCATAGCGACGCACAAAGAAACTACTGATTGTCACTCGGAGCGGCAAGCAAAGTCCCACGTGGACTGCGTTGGACAGATTGTTCCAATGTGCGGAGGAGTGGCGGGTGTTTTACATAAATTACTCCTAAACTGCAACTACTCTGTTTTGTTTCTCGAACACATCGAAGAGATCCGACCGCTCAAAGGCCGTCTGCAATGCCGTTAGTGGGATCAGAACGCCGTCTCCGTGACGCAATCGCCGCCTTGGACACGCGCATCGAAGGTCTACGTCCTTATGCCTTTCACATCTACTCCCTGTCCGTGTTGGAAAAAATTCCTTCTCCTCCTCTCTGAAACAGGATAGAGAGCTAATTTTAATAAAGTGGGGCGTGCTGGACGCCTTACGACATTATTAGCACGGCATTCCAGTTTTCAAAAACGAACCCTCTGTTTTCTTGCTGGAACTGTTGGGGAGAACAGATAGAGCCGTCGCAGGTCCGCGCTGTTGCTCAGAGGACATCCATCTGCTCTCACGCGCTGGTTTTCAGCACGTGGGGGGCCAGTTCCTGGTCACCCCGCTATCGGACAGGCAGAGCAGCCCGGCCCCTCAGAGCTCACACAACAGGGTGCCTCTAGTCGGTGCCTGGGCCACCAGACGCTTGGACAATGTCCTGGCCCAGGCACACCGAGAAGACCGAGTGGCACCTTGTTTCTTTGAAGGCGCTGGGTGAGGGGGGAGCTGTAACGTGGGGATAAAGGACAGAAAGATCACAGAAACGCTGACGACGGCGGATTCCACCGCCCCCTGGTCGGTGTCGGCCTGTGTCGCGCCCACGTCGTTCTGTCCGTCAGGCTGTCTGTCTCTAAGTGGTATTTCAGCCATGTGCCCACGGAAACAACCCACTGTGACAGACAGGGCTCCTTTGTGCTTGTCCTGCTCCAGTACCTCGTGACGCCGGGCGCGAGCACCTTCAACACGCACCCCCACCTGCCGACAGGATGCGCTCTCAACCGGGACGACGTGGTGCTGAGTGCGGACCCCGAGGGGAGCACCAGCCCTCGCTGCTCTGTACGCAGCGACGGAGGAGACCTCGCAGACGCACCCCATCGGGGGAGCGCCCAGCCCCAGGTTAATAACTGACTGACTACCTTTACGGATGGGACACTTTAAAGAAGTTGGACATAAAGTAAGGTTTTGATTTTTTCCAAATTAAAAATCAGCTACATTTAAACAATGAGGGCGATTCTAACTACAAAGGTGAGAGTCAGCTCACCCGGGGGTCACAACAAGAGGTTTCACAGCCTCCCTGGAGGCAACTGCAGGGTGGCAGGGTGTTTGTCCCTGTAATATGGGGACAGTACTGGATTCAGCGGGGGTGGGAGCAGGGGTACTACATGCCATCAGTGCGGGGCTCCCCTGCACAGTGAAGAGCCACCCACCTCTCAAGCCAGCAGAAAAGAGCCCCTGGGGAGAAACGGCCACCAGCAGCAGAAAGGCCCGAGAGGAAGGTCCGTGTGACTCCCAGGCCTGCTCGCTGGACGGACCGTGCGCCCAGGTGCTCCCGGAGACGCGGTCACCGCACCTGCCTAGACAGCACTCCTTTCCTGCCAGGGACACTGACATGTAGGGAGTCCGGCACACAGCAGCTGCCCGATGCCAGGTACCAGCAGTACCAGTCCCTGAGTCCTCACAGCACAGACAGACCACGGAGAACCCAGCGGGGGCCTAACCGGTCCGGGTGGGAGAACCCAGCGGGGCCCTAACCGGTCCGGGTGGGAGAACCCAGCGGGGGCCTAACCGGGTCGGGTGGGAGAACCCAGCGGGGCCCTAACCGGTCCGGGTGGGAAGCCCCGATTTCCTGGTGAGAGCGCGCGCCCCCTGGTGGAGCGGTGAGATCGCAGCAGGCGCACGACCAACTCGGAGGGCCCTTCCCCGGGAGCACTGAGCCCCAGCACCTTTCCACCCACTCCTTTACTCCTCCTTGTACCGTCCAGTCCACACAGAGCGGGAGGACCCTGCAAAGCTCCCTGTGCAGGAGGACGAGAGTCAGCATGGGCCAAACCCAGCGTGGGCAGCAGGACATCGTGCGAGGGGTCCTGCAGCCACAAGGAACGACTCGTCGTCTCTCCTGGCCGACCCTGATCGTGGCAGCAGGACCAGCAGTGTCCAGGTGGCGGGAATCGGGGCGCACTCCCGGCTGAGAACCCGTGACACTCAGAAGTGTGAGGGGCAAGTGGCAGGAAGAGCTCTAGTCACAAGCACTCTTTGTCCTGGGGCATCATGTGAACAACCAAAACTGCGGGAAGGCAATGGAAGTGACAAAACCGTGACAAAAGCGGGAGGAGCCGGGCCTTCGGCTGCTTCTGGGTGCGCTTCATCAGTGACACTGCAAGGAACCACAGACATGAGCACGTGGCTCCCAAGTGGGCGCGTGAGGAGAGCAACACGGGTCATTTCAGTCTAAGAACATAACGCAGGAGACAAACACTGTTCTCCACACTCCGTCTTACAAGGTCAAGGTCAGTGCTCAGGATTTTGAAAAGGAATTTTTAACAGGTCAAAATGGTGAGGCCGAAATCCGCAGGAGGCCATAGGTAGTCCCCACGCTTGGGATTCAGTCAGGAAGAAATGAAGCCTTTCCTTGCCTGTCCTTTCACTAGTTAGCTTTTCACAACTCTGTTTGCACAAACAGACAACAAGCACGTCGAACACCCATTACCTTTCATGTCCGCAGCATGCCCCGTGGGGTGCACCGAAGCGGAATCTGGCTGTTCATTCTGAGGCAAGACTCCTGCAGCCATGGCAGTCTGCTGGGAGAAGAGAAGACTATTCTTGTAAGTCTGCCTCCGGGACAGTCACTTACTAATCACCTAGAGGTGCCACACCACTGCTGACTACAGCAGAGGTCAAGGTCATTAGCTAGTGACGGCCGAGCACCTGAGATGGAGCTGCGACAGGCCTGCGACGTGCTGCGGGTGTAAAACGCGAGCGTTTGAAAACTTAGTACAAAACCAAAGAACGTAGCACATCCCACAAATCTATTCTACACTGAAATAGTTTTGACCCACTGATTAAATAAAATACATTATTACAATGAATTTCCACTGCTCCTTTTCATTATTAATATTGGTAATAGGAAATCCAAAATTGGATATAGGGGCCACATGGTACTCTTGCAGACAGTGCTGTGCCAGGCGGTAAGGACATTACGGGGAAAATAAGGCACATTCCCTTACACACTGACAGTCGGGAAGAGAGGATGGAGACAGCACTGACGCCCAGACGTGCTCGGCGTGGACAGCAGGGGGGCCGGCCGGCCGCAGGGAGGGCGCAAGGCTTCAAGGAGGAACTCCACGTGAACTGGGCTCACAGAGGAACATCCACCGTGGGCCTGGCCGGACCCCAGGCAACTGAGCGGAGCCCCTCAAGCTCAACGAGTTCAAGTGAGGGTTTACCGAATTCTCACGACTGTCATCTTACATAGTAGCTAATCTCAGATAATTTATTCTCACGTAACAGTTAACAGTGGTCACGTGGCTCAAGCCAAATTATATGGCTGAGTGATTGATATGTCACCACGGTTTCCATGGAGGAAAGTTAAGTAAATTGTTTTATTTTTTTTTTTTTATTTTTTTTTTTTTTTTGCTTTTTGGTACGTGGGTAGCTCCCTGGCTGGGGATCGAACCCAGGCCGCAGCGCTGACAGCACCAGCGCCGAAGCCTTAAGCCACTACACCACCAGGGAACTCCCTAAATTGTTTTATATATCAAAAAACAAAAACAAAAACCCAAACAAACATTGTCACCTTTCGTAAGCTCGGACTATGTGTCTGACTGTGAAATAAGAAACATCGAACATACACATACACATACACATACTGGTTCCTGCCACACAGCAATGAACCCGGTATCAATTCCTAAGTGACAGGAGCACCACGAGTGTCTTCTGTTCTCAGGAGGAGATCCTGGGTGGCCCCAGGTCACCAGAAAGACTAAGCCATGGTCAGAAGTCATCTAGCGGAACCCCGCCCGATCTGAGCATGCCCCCCACAATGTCTCTGTTTGAACACTAACAGCGACGTCATCACACAGAGCTGGCAGTGAGAAAGCGCTTCAGAATACGGCTGCTCTGTAGTTTCTGCCTGCTGTCCTATGTCTGCCCCTAGAGCTCACACAGAACAGGATGGCCTTTCTCCCAGGTACCTGGAGCTGGGGGTCACATCCCCACACCTCCAGGCGACACGCCAGCAGTGCCTGCCACCACGCCTCACATGGCCTGGTTCTAGGCCTCACCCCTGGGCAGCCATCTCTGCCTACACTCTACGGTTACTCATATGCCAGTGCCCAGACTGGTGCGATCATCAAACGTTAGAACAAAACAGCTCCCACGTATGGACAGTACGTGTGGCCTATTGTCACATTAGTATTCACAGCATCTCAAGACACATCAGCATACGACAACTGCCAAAGAACAAGAAAACTGGCTAAAAAGGACTTATAATACATTTTGAGGTTAAAAAATAGACATTCAGTATGGATAATTAAACATATATCCAACTTCAAAGTGAAGTAAGTGGAGAGAGTGAGAAGTGAAGTCTCCACTCCTAGGGCCCAGCCCAGGTTTTATTCCTAGTAGAAGGTAAGCGCCCCAAAGGCATGGGTTTCTGCCTGCTTCGTCCTACCTCCAAAGCCTGCAACAGGGCCTGGCACAGAGTAGGTGGTCAATTAAGATTTGCTGCGTGAACCCGTGGACAAAAATAAATGTCTGGGACCAGGCAGCGGCCAGCACTAGCACTATCGGGCTATCTCTGTGCACCTCGCTGTTGTACCTGTAAAGGAGGAAAGGTACACATACCTTACCCAGTTCAAGTTTACCGCTACGAGCGTATCAATGACATGATGGCACCAATGTGCAAATGCAAGGCATGGCGTTCTCCTTATCTTTCCTGATTACATTTATATTTCCAACTTGTCAATCTGCAATCTGACAGATCTGTGTTCTTTCAGACAAATATGCATGGTGACAATACCTCCACCCCTCAGCCCAAATTTTCTCTCCTTTATTAATTACACATTGTATTCACATCCCCTCCTCCTAAAGGTCTGACTGAAGATCTATCCAATGGCTCAAATGCTACAAAACACAGTTTCCTAATATCACAGTAGTATTTTGTCCTGAAAAAAATGAAAGGACCCTTATGATGCTTTAGGTTGTAAAACAAAAAAGATTTCTTTTAAACTGAAATGTCCTCACCTCTGACTCTAAAATTCCTCTTCTCTTTAAGCTATCCATGGGTCAGGCAGGCAATATTAAAAAATAAAAAATAAAAGGCCTCTTTTCTATTTTTGCTCCACTCCAGGCTTTCTGACAAGGTAAGGCCCCAGGGAAAGTATTATGGGCTGCCTTGAAGACCATGTCTGGAGCTTCATTAAGGACCTCAGTGGCTTAACTACACCTTCGGGAGGGTCCCTCACTCTCTAGAGACTTGTCACATGTCAGGAAAAAACGATGTCACAGCACGATCCTTGCAATTTCATCATTTAAAGAAATACACTGTTCGGTTCAGATTCTTCCGAAAACACACCGACAAAGCAGATGGGTACAATGTCAGCAAGAGGTGGGGCTGTCTTCACAGGCAAGATTCCCTACTATCTCCCGTTTGCCCCCAAACAGCCCTAGCTGGCTAGCTACGCTGACAGGCTTAAATTGATGTCTCCACCACAGACACTTCTAAACTCATCAAGAGGCCAGCGATTCCTAATTCAACACCCAAAAGAACCACTGAAGGGTTTTCTTAAAAACCCTGACTGTTGCCCCTCAACCCTGAATTTCCACTCGGTGGGTCTGGGGGTGCTGAGCACCTGCACCTCCAGCTGGTTTCTGGGGACACTCTGGGAACCATGAGGGAACCTAGAAGCAGGTACTCACACAGGTCACCGTGAAGGTGTGTCTCCCTGGTCCCAGCTAACTGTCACACAACAGAGCCTGTTTACAGATCCTGAGTCCACCTTCACAAAATGTGACTAAAGAGCTGCACATCATCAATCAGATCTAGAAAGAGCTCCCAAAAAGCAACCCAGAAGCCAGTATCTTTCATGAATTTAAATGTAAATATTAGTAAATCAAACTCAGCAATCGATAAAAATGGTGCCACATCATGATCATGTGGGGTTCACTCCAACAATGCAAGGCTAATTCAACTTCTGGAACCCAGTGTAATTCATCATATTAATAGATTGAATGAGAAAAATCATGTGATCATATTGATATACGCAGCAGAAACAAAATTCAACATCCATTCCTGATAACAATTCTCCAAACCAGAAGAATAGAAGGTAACTCCCTAATCTAATAGACTATTTTAAAAATCACAGCTAACGTCAGATCAGTAGTGTGAGATGTTGTGTTTTCCCCTAAGACCAGGAACAAGGCAATATGTCCTCCCTCACCGCTACTAATCCAACTTCATCCTGCAAGTGCTAGTGAGAGCAGTGAGACAAGAAAAGAAAGGAGAGGTACACAAATTGGAGAGAAAGAAACAAACTGTCATTATTTACAGACAACATAATTGTTTATGCAGAAAGCCCCAACGAATGCACCAAATAACTGCTTTAAACGATAAATGACATAAGAGACGTTGAAAGGTACACAATTAGAAAAGTCAACTGCTTTCCTATATGGGAGCAATGAATACTTGGAATTTAAATTAAAACAATACATTCATAATAGCATACTCCAAAATGAAGTCCTTAGATATAAATCTAACAAAATATGTACAGGATCTGTGTATAGAAAACTAGAAATCACTGATGAAAGAAATCAAAGAAAATCTAAATAAACAGAGAGATACATGTTGCATCGGAAGACTCAACCTAGTAAAGATGTTAATTCTCCCCAAATTGAGCCACGGGTTTACAACAATTCCTACCAAAACCCCAGCCAGGGTGTTTGTAGACACACATGTGTATTCTGAAAATTATACGAAAAGGCAAAGGCACTAGAATAGCCAATTCTATTCTGGAAAAGAACACCAGTGGAGGATTCACATGATCTGATTTCCATGCTTACTATAAAGCTACAGCAATGAGCACTGAGGGGCAGAGAACAGACACATCCATCAGTGAACAGAACAGAGAGCCTGGAAAGAGACCCACAGAAATACTCTCAGCTTTTGGTAAAGGTGCAATGGAGAGAAAGTAGTCTTCACCAAATCATGCTAAACACTGGAAGTCCCTATGCAACCAACAGACCTCCCACCTTACACAAAATCAACTCCAAGTGGATCACAGTCCGAAAGGTAAAATACAGAAACGACAACATTTCTAGAAGAAAACAGAGAGGAAAATCTGCATGACGCTGGGTTCAGTGATGAGTTTTTAAGTACAATACTAAAATAGTTGGACCATTAAAATCAGAAAACTTGGCTCTGTCAAAGACTCTGCTGAGAGGATGAAACGATAGAACTGGGAGAAAAATATTGGCAAATCACCTGACAAAAGCACGAATTCAGCATATACAAAGAACTTTTAAGGCTGAGTAGTAAGAAAACAAACACCGGAATGTTTTTCTTTCTTTCTTTCTTTCTTTCTTTTTTTTTTTTTTTGCTTTCTGGTATGTGGGTAGCTCCCTGACTGGGAATGTTTTTCAACGGGCAAAATGCGAGGGAGAGAGTTGGGGGAGGGGGCGGGAGTGACCGCCGGAGCAAGACCGGGTTGCAGGGTGCAGAGAACAGGTAAGAGAAGCCCATGACTTCTTTATCTGTGTATATGCTGGTAAGCCCCAGACACTGAACATCCATGCACTGCATTTTCATCTATAAAACAAAAGGCCATCCGCGTGTGTCAGAGCGTGGTGGCCGCAGTTCTCTGAGCCCTTTCTGCCTGCGAGACCGCGAGCACAGAATGCACGTCCTGGAGAGGGTGACGCGGGCCGGCGACCCCACGCACAAGGGCAGGAGCGGGTCTCCATCCGAGTCACAACGGTCTCGTCCGACGCCCCCAGCGCCGAGGGATCCACTTCTAACTAGTTGCCAACATTGCAGACTCGGGAGCTTCCACGTGAGAACCCCGATATTCAGCTTATGGCGATGAGGAGGGAGGGGGTCCCCGGCGGCGGCAGTCCCGCCACCCCCGACCGTGCGGCCCGAGACCCACCCTGCCCGTCGCGCACGAACGGCGGCGCCCAGGGCTCACCGCGGAG
This sequence comes from Lyroderma lyra, assembly GCA_004026885.1. NCBI lineage: Eukaryota > Metazoa > Chordata > Mammalia > Chiroptera > Megadermatidae > Lyroderma > Lyroderma lyra. The sequence goes on from PVJL010021055.1 coordinate 10,910, forward strand.
AAGCCGGGCGTCGGGATGCGCGGGAGCCGCTGGCCCGGCTGCCACAGCGACAGGCCGGCGCCTCCCTCCCGGCTCCGCATCCGCCGCCGCCCCGGCCCCCGCTCGCGGCCTCGCCCACCCGCCCGACAACCGCCGCGGGCGCGGACCACTCACCGAGGCTCCGGGCTCCCTGCGGAGCCTCCGCGCCGCCGCCGCCTCGGGC
>PVJL010021056.1:0-11109 GCA_004026885.1 Lyroderma lyra
TCTGAGTGGAGAAGCCAGTCTGAAAAGGCCGCGTACCGCGTGCTTCCAACTAGGCGACATTCCGGAAAAGGCCAAACTGGGGACAGTGACCAGCTGAGGGGCTGCCAGGGCTTAGCGGGGAGGGAGGGATGAGCAGGCAGAGCACGGGGGATGATTAAGGCAGGGGGAACGCTCCGCGCTATTAGAATGATGAATACACGTCATCGTACGCTTGTCCAACCCATACGACGTGCACATCGAGAGTGAACCCCAAGGGCAGCTATGGACTTTGGGTGACAATGACGTGAAAAATAGAGGAATTTATGGCTGGATATATGCTTTTTATATCTTAGGTTCCAAAATAAAGAAAGAACCCTGCAAAATCAAAATTAATAAATGTTTAATTACATCCGGTCAGCTTTATTGTTAAGCTTGGTGCTCATCAGAATTCCATTAGATCTGAAAGTGTGTAGATTAGTGTTTTCTTCCCTAGAACTCCTGAGGGGGCTAGGCGCTGGCTGAAAACACGTGGCCAGCTGTAAGGAGTGGCCACATGCTCTCAAAAGCTGTGCTATAAAAACCTTTCAAAGTACATTTTTGAAAAACGTAAGTAACGTGAGCCGTGAGTGCATTCTCACATGCTCGAGACGCTGTGGGGTGGCCCGGGGACCCCACAGGAACAGGCTTCCAGCCTCTGGCATACTCTGCAAACATAAAGCATGGGTTTTCCACTTGTCCAGCCCAGGCTTCTGAAGCGCGTGTCCCCAAGACCCAGCTTTTCCTGTCTGACCTGCAGTCCAGCCCATGTGAGCTTTCAAACCTCTGAGAAATAGTAGGCCTGCCTGTCGGGTGCTTTGAGCTAATCACTGGACAGAAAATACGGAAACTCAGGCCTGGGCACCGGTCCGCAGGCCGCACAGCCGGGTCGCGTGGCTTCAGCAGCACGGCTGAGCCCTGCCGTCCAGCCGCGGTGGGGGCCCCTTACCTGTGTGGCCGTTGTTGATCATGGGGAACTCGCCCCCCTGCGCCTCATAGCCGGTCAGGTTCAGAGCCGTCAGCGAGGGGTTGTATCGCACCTTCTTCCTCTGCAGGTTGATGGGCGACTGGCTCTCCCCGCCACAGGCGGGGTACTCCTCGGACCAGTGTGCTTGGTCCAGCGCTCCCTCTGGGACAGGAGAGAGCCGAGGGGACACTGGAGGGGAGGCCCAGTGGAGCCCTCCCTCTGGGCAAACCACTCAGGGCGCAGGGCACAGCCCGCAGGCCGCAGCTCCCGGCAGGGCCTGCCCAGAGGTCAAGGCCAACCGTCTGCCTTCTAAAAAGCAGAAGCAGAGCCTTGGCAGGTGGGAGTGGCATCTATCTAAATCAGCGGGCCCTCGTGCCCGGGGCTTAGGTGCCATCTCCTAGCTCTGCTGTCACAACAGCTGGCTCTGGGAACGTGACTTAGTGTTTTCAAAGCAATGAAAGTCTTTCAGTCACAGCTTTAGCTCTCCCTTCAAATGACTGTCAGCTCCACGCCTAGGCCCCTCCGTGGGCGTGACACTCAGGCATACCGTGTCGCTCTCAGGGGCCTTTCCCTCATCTCCAGGGATGGCTCAGTTCCCTTCCCGACAGTAACACCGCCCCCCGCCCCACCCCCGATGATAGGACCTCCCACCCGCTTGTCCCTCTGGCCCCTGTCACCAGTCTCCCCTTAAGGTAAAGACCACCTGGGCACCTACGCCTACGGATTCAGAGCAAGAACCAGGCATCAGGTTCAAAGACGATCACGTGATTCACTAAAGAACTATCCACGTAAGGAAACGTATCTGTCTTACTCATCACGGGGACAGAGGGTGATGCAAGCAGGTCACTATCATAGGCGACTCGGCCTGCAAACCCCTGTGGGTCCTGGTGTCCCCCAGCTGCACCTGGGAACCCATACTCCCCTCCCGCACTGGGGCATCGCTGCCTGCTGGGGCATGGCTCGTTTGGAGGGCGAGGCTTGTGTATGGGGGCCTCTTGCGGCTCCTTGGCTTAGTAGTCTGCAGGAAAGTCAGTTCTGCCCTTCTCTTTATTCCATTCACAAACTAATTTCGAAAGAGTTCTTTCCTGAACGCCAGGATCAAGGCGGGGGTCTCGAGCCCAGTCCCCCTGCCAGTGTTGGGGGGCTTCTCTGTTTTCCTATCAAGTATTCCCAGTGGGTCTTCCTGTCTGTGGCTCCCACGTGGGCTAGAGCACATGCTAAATGCCAACATTTGAAACATCAACAGGGTCGCGGGAGGGCAGCCTGGTGGCAAGCTAAGGTCACTGGGTTCTCAGCGAGTCTGGGCAAACAGTGTCCTGGAGCTGCTCGGAGGAAAGTTCTCGCCCAGCCCCCACGCCCGCTGGGGGACCACTTAATTTTCCTCCCGCACAGACCGGCCTTGCCGTCAGCCAGGACCACGAGCAGCACGGGATTTAAAGCAAAAAAGCTGCAGTGTGTCCGGACCTGGGACGGGGACAGCTCGTTTCTCTTTTCCGTAATCGAGGTCTAAGTTCCGTGTGGCCTCCGTGGAGCCCGCGACGGGCAGACCCCGGCACGGGCCCCGCGCACAGTCACGCGTGGGCGGCCTCGCACCCCGTGAAATGCCAGGCTTCCCCGTGGTCCTCAGGAAGGGGGTACTCCCTTCCTCGTGGTGGGGGTCCCAAGGGAACCGCAGCCCCTGGGCGGGGGGCTTACCTGAGTATGTCCACTCGGGCCCGTGCTGGGCCAGGGCTCCCGGGAGGAGCAGAGGCAGCAGGGCCACCAGAGCCGTCATGGCGCTGCAGGTCTGGAGTCAGGACCGGCTCGCGGAAGCGCGTCCCGGGAACTGTAAGTAACGATTGGCTCTGCTGCACCCGTGGAAACAACACCACCCCCCACAATGGCCCCTCTGACCCCGGCCGCGGGGCGAAGCGGTGCTGTCACCCGCCTGGTCTCCTCCGGTGTCACTGTCCTGTCCAATTAGCCCATGGGTATGGTTGTCCTGTTTTCCGGCTAATGTGACCTAAGGGCCACACAGGGCAGGCTTTGTGGATGAGTGACACGGGACAGGGAAAAGGCTCCAGGCAGAGAGAGGCAGGACGGGGAGGGTTTCCAGACCAGTGGCGCTTCCCGTGTGCCCTTGTCCTTGGCCGTGGTGAGGGCCATCCTCAGGGCCTGAAACCCTGGCCAGAGCCACCTGGCGTTGCCCGTCGGCCTCAGCCGTGGTCACCAGCCAGTGGCCGCCCTGGGCCCGGCGCCTTGGGAAATGGCCGGCCCCCACGTTCGGGCATGGAAGGAGACTCCTAACCCACGGCAGTCATGTCCTTGTGCTCACTCTGAACTCAGTGACGGACCCCGAGGCCCCAACGGCCGCAGTGCCCCCGGTCACACCCAAACCGACGGAACGTGCCCCATCAATGGGTGGCCCGATCCCCCCGCATCCACCTGGGCACACAGTCCTTGAACTTGGCTGAGGGAGGAACTCAGGAGCGATGCCTGCTGCCAGGCTGGCATTGCGCGTGCCCTGCAGAGCTGGCGACGGGCAGCAGCGTTCCCGCAGGGCCGTCCTGGACAACGGCGCTGACCTCCGGGCTCCCTTATCTCATTGCTGACTCTTCCCTAGACCCTCAGGGAGGCTGGAAGGGCATGAACTCAGCATAATTAAGAGCAAGGGTCGATCAGCAGCCAGTAGGACCGTGTGCGGATCCCGGCTCTGGCACTGACTAGCTGTGTGGCTTTTGGCGAGTTACGCACCCACTCTGTGCCTCACGTTTCCATCTTTAATTGGATTTGGTAACGGACTTCCCTCCTGGGGATTAACAGCAAATGTGTGTGCAGTACTGGGGGCAGTGCTGGTGGGTGGCAAATGGCATTTTTTTCTATTCAGACCCCTCATCCTAAGGAGAAAGGATATGATTTATCAACGTTGCCCAGCCTGCTAGTGAGGAAACCGGAGACAGAAATGAAGGACTTGTTCTCCAACTCATGGGACTGTCTCCCGCGTCTTTGGGAACTGGAAACCCACTCTCCAGCCTTCAGTCAGTAGGTCACACCCTGCCTGCGGGGTCTGGCACTGCTCAAAGGGCCCCCTTGTAGGTCCCATGATACCCCACCTCTGCTGAGGACAGCCAGGATGGGTCCCCTGACATCCGACTAGCAGGGTAACACAAACTGAGCCATCGGAATTGTTTTCTTGAGAATCGGGGCGCTACGGCCACCACCACCTGCAAGGTCACGACTGGTGGAAGCCACCAGGTTTGGGGCAAAAGGAGCTGGGGTGAGGGGCTCCTGGGGTGAGGAGGGGCTTCTGGGGTGAGGAGGGGCTCTGAGTCAGCCCCCCACCCACAGGGCTGTGGAGGGAAAACTTCCCCGAGCGGGAGGGGGCAGGGGCCGTGGGAGTAAAAGCAGGCGGGGGCAGGTGCCCAGAGACAGGAGGGCTCCAGAGGCAGGACCTACACAACCATGCTGGGGAGATGCCATGTCCCACTACCACAGCCCCTGCCGCCATTTCCCCAGGGGTCCTGCTGTCCTGCAGTTGGCACTCTGGGGTGCCCAGGAGCCCTAGTGCCTTCGGTGTCCCACCGAGTCCTCGCAGTGAGTGCAGGGCTCCCTTTGGGAGTCTGTAGTTGTAGCTCCCCGCCCCTACTGTCCACGGAGCCTGACCGTGGCGTGTTCATCCTTCAGGCCTGCAGCCGCGCTCTGGGTTCTCAGCATCCTTGGCTCAGGCCAGAGTCGGGGCTGGCAGCCCACCTGTGCGGCTGGCTCGTGCAGATGAGAGGCGGTTAGGGTGAGTAATTAAGTTAACAAAGCAATCAGCATAGCCAGGCCCCTCAAGTACAAAACCCAGCTGCCCAGGGGGCACGTTACTGAAGGAAGAGGGTCCCCTCCTTCTCCTGTGACTCCAGTGACATAATCCACACAGCGAGGTCACTCTTGTTGACCCTTCTCTAACTCACTATTTTCTTCTAATCTAAACTTTTTCCATTAACTTTGAACATGAGTTTCCTCCTCCTTCTATTCGCAAAGCACGCCGTGTCTTCGGTTCGGGTTTTTTGTTTAGATGCGTCTCAGTGTGTCACATCAGGCTCTGACCTTGCTCCTGCTTTCATCCAGCCACATTCCCAGCTCATCAAGGTCATCTTTTATTCTAAACTCCTGGTTTTTGGTGGGGCCTCCGGTTTGGGTGGCCACCCGAGATGACTTGCCATTTTTATCACAACATAATGTCAGACGTGAGAAAGGAGCTTTTGTTCCTCCTTGGTGACACCATAGCTCTGTGATGAAGGCCCACTGAGGCAGAGGGCAGGGAAGTAGTACCAGCCCAGGTAAATAGGAAGGGGTGATCAGCCCCAGTGAACAAGGAGGCATGATCAGCCTGGGTGACGAGGGAGAGGTGATCAGCTCCATTGAGCATGGACGCGTGTTGGTCCAGGTGAGCCAGTGCTCAGGTGTATATGGGACTGACGTGGACGAAGGACTCTGGCTGCACAAGAACATGTATGTTTTGGCTGTAAGCAGTACAGACAGGCCATTGTTCTGCTTCATTCAGGAGTTCCTGCTCTTGAATCCTGAAGAAGGAGTCGTTCTGGACAAATGAGTTTTCTAGAAGGTTAAAGGCTCAATTCTACATAAACACGTTTAGTCCATTTTCAATTAAAACTTACAAAACATATCACGCTCTTGCCTGCTTTCTTAACTAGATAAAGGTGAACATAATTAAGTTTTTTATAATGACTGAGGCCCACTAATATGAAAATTAATTATTATCCTGAATTGTAATATAGTGATGCCCATGGGGCCTATAATTATATATAACTGTTCTCCCCACATGAAATGACCCCTAATTCTTATTTTTTTTTTATTTCCTACTCAGATATAGATTGAAGGAAAGTTAACTAGCTTACTCAGCTATTAAAGCAATGTATACCTATGTTCATGGGTCATATTTAAATTATTAAGATCCATAGGGCAGGTCATGACCAATCAGAACGGAAGTGAGACTTGGTGCTGTAGTACGGGGGTCCCCAATCCCCAGGCCACAGACCAGAACCATGTTAGGATCCGGCCGCACAGCCGGAGGTGAGCGGCAGGCAATGGAAGCTTTACCTGTGTTGACAGCCACTTCCCATCACTCACATCACAGCCCGCGCTCCGCCTCTTGTCAGATCAGCGGAGGCATTAGATTGTCACAGGAGCGTGAACCCCATTGTGAACTGTGCATGCCAGGGTTCTAGAGCGCGCGCTCTTTATGAGAATCTAATGCCTGATGATCTGAGGCGGAGCTGAGGCGGTGACGCTAGCACTGGGGAGCGGCTGCAGATACAGATGAAGAGCAGCAGGGAGGTTTGACTGCAGAGGCTATCGTAAATCGTTTGCTTGCAGACTCATGACAAAACCCTCTCAGTGAGTGGGAAGTGACAATTGTGCTGCCTCTGGTGGCAGGCTTCATAGTGGCAAGTGAGTTGTACAATTATTTCCTTATGTATTACAATGTAATAATAACAATCATAGAAATAAAGTACACAATACATGTAATGTACTTGAATCATCCGGAAATGATCTCCCACCCCCTCAGTCCATGGAAAAAGCAGTCCCTGGTGCCAAAACGGTTGGGGCCCACTGCTGTAGTAGGTCTAGAAGCCCTCTGCTCTGCCAGGAGTTAAAACTTTAGTTGGCAGGTTGTAGGGAGATTGAGGGCAGGGCTGGGCAGCAGGAGCACCTAGAGTCCCAGTGTGTTTAGTTCATTGTTTTATAGGTGACATGGCTCACATGGGCTGCCAGCAGTTGCCTCCTAAGGTTGCCTTATTTGCCTGCCTTCATCTCCTGGGCGATGAATGCAAAATCAACACACGGACCTTGTACGATAGAATGGTTCGCCTGAACCTCATATAATGTTATTAACCAACGCTACCCCACAACCTTAAATTTAAAAATTGTTTAACTAAATGAAACCAAAGTACACAAACCTAGAAACATCTTTTCTGACTACACAAAAAATGTTATTCCCTTCCTCAGTTTCAGTTACGTCCATGTACACGAAGCACTAACATAACTGAGTTGTCGTATTAAATCACTTACTTGCAGAAGGCTCAGCCATACCCAGCCCCAGTTCAGGGCGGATGCCTGTGCTTTCTCTCACCAGCCTCCCTGGTGAGGAACTCCCCATTCTTACAGGATGTCACCCATCATTTCTACCTTCCCTCCAGTCACCCACATCCAAAACACCCCACCCAAGACCCCAGTGGAAATTCTCTTCTCTAGTTCTAATTTAGTTATTAGCAAAACAGGAGCCAATGCCTGAAAGTATTTACAGCTCAGCCTGCCGTCAACCCCCCGTGCCCTTCCTCTGCGCACACTCACCGAAGGACCTGTTGTTGGAATTGGGTGTTTGCTGTGCCTCCTGCTTCTTGGAGTGGGCCAGCCTTGCTTATATCCCTTTGACGTACTCCACCCTGGTTTGCTTTTGTAGGACAGGTTATGTGTCTTTCAGCTCCACCCTTCCTTGGTCAATAAGCTATTCCAAATCTGTATTGAACCCTAACTTTCTCATGGTTATGCAAGTAGAAGCCTGTATTAATTTCCTGTCGCTGCTATAATAAACTGCCACAAACTTGGTGCTTACAACAACACAGAGGGATCCCCTTACAGATCTAGAAGTTAGAAATCCAAAATCAGTCTCACTGGGCTAACGTGGAGGGGTCGGCAGGGCAGGCTCCTTCCGCAGGCTCCAGCGAGAGCCCGTCCCCCGTCAGCTGCACCCCCGTGGCCGCCTGCATTCTTTGGTTCACACTTGGGTCTCGCCTCAGTCGTCACAGCTCCTGCTTCCTCTGTTGACCTTCTTGCCTCCCTCTTGAAAGGACCGTGGTGATCCCATTTAGGGCCCATCCAGGTAATCCAGAATTCTTTCCCCATCTCAAGACCCTTAACTTAATCACATCTGCAAGTTGCTTTAGTTAAGTCACAGGTTCTGGGGAGGAGGCTGTGGACGTTTTGCGGGGGCCGTTATTCAGGATCCCTACCACAAGGACGTAGGGAACCGGCAAGTTAAAATAAACCACGAGTCGCTGAAAGTTGAATTTAGACTTTAAAGAACAGAGTAACCAATCAGCCGTGTCACAAAACACACCAGGGATGGAGGGGGCTACATTGGAACAAGGTGGATCTCTTGGGAGAACATACCATCCCCAGGGCTCCTCTCAGCTCTCAGTGCCACAATGGTGTAACCAGAGTCAGCTGGTTGGACTGGAGCAGCGACCCAGGAACCTGAAAAGGTGCCAATAGCACCGTGGAGAGGGGATCAAAGACCCAATGTGGTCAGTCTGCCAGGAGTGGATGGGACCAATAACCCCCGAATGTGCATTGCTGGGGACAGAGAGGTGGCATGTGGCCTGAGTCACGGGCTGCTGTGCAGCGGGAGGGAGCCTGGGCAGAAGTGCAGTGTCGCTGCTTGTGCCCACACACACCTCTGCAGCACTGACCTAAAAGGGAAGGGAAGGCTTAACAAATGTCCTGACGTGAAAAATCTCTAAGGTTTTTCCACTTCAGCAAAGGCAGTCGAGCTTGCTTTTTATTAATCTTGCCATCAAAAAAACTAGGAACACTGGACAGATTTGTTTGTTTGTTTGTTTGTTGGAGAATTTCTTTGCGAGCACCAAGGCCTGGCTATATAAACATATCACCAGAGATTGGGTTTGCCCCAGGAATGCGAGGTTGATCTAACATTTGAAAGTTATTGTAACAAAAATAAAGGAGAAAAAGAAATTGTAAGCACTGTAACATAGAGAGAAAAATCAATTGATAAAATTCACCATCCAAAAGAGAAAATTTAAATCCACTTACAATTTTAAAAACCCTTAGGAAAGTATGGGAAAAAGGGGAAATTTTTCTCAATCTGATAAAGATCTATCAAAAAATTCTATAGCAAACATCATATTTAATGATAAAATGTTAGAAGTTGTCCCCCTGAGTCTGGGAAAAATACTAGGATGCTTGCATCATGACTTAACTTTAAAATTTTCCTGGAGGTCTGGGCCAGCACAATAAAGGGGGAAAGTTTTCGAGATTAAAAAGGAAGAAATAAAACTGTCTTATTCACAGCTGACATAATTGGGTACAGAGAAAAGCCAAAAAGATCCTGAGATAAAGTATTACAATTAATAAGAGTAAGCAAAGTTGATACAATATGCTAAATGCAATAATGTTACCATGTAATAGGAACAGACATTAGAAAAAAAAACTTTTTTAATTTTAAAAATTATACCTCTGCAGGAACTTTCTGTGCAATCTTTATAACTCTTTTTATAAATCTAAAACTATTCTAAAATTAAAGGTCTATTTTTAAAAAATGATCTCATTTACAGTGGATTCAGAAAACATCAGAAGTCCTAACATAACTGTGATGGAAGATCGTTGAGAGAAATGAAGGACATCAGTCAATAGGAAGATCGGCAAGAATATCTTATGTAAGAGTTAAAGATTACTTGAACAACATTAAAATTAGAAACTTGAGTTCATCAAAACCACACCATACCAAGTGAAAAGTCAAGCCCCCGAGTGGGAGAATCTATGTTCAATACATATAACAAACAAAGGACTCGCATCCAGAATATATAAAGAGCTCCTACAAATTACTAAGAACAACATCCCACAGCTCATAGACAAATAGGCAAACACAGCACTCTACAAGGGGGAATACCCAGATGGCCAGTTAGCATCTGAGAAGTTTTAACCAAGCTTGTCCAACCTGCAGCCCACGGGCCACGTGTGGCCCGGGACAGCTTTGCATGTGACCCAGCGCAAATTCGTAAACTTTCTTAAAACATTACAAAAATTATGCGCAGACCTTTTTTCAGCTCATCAGCTATTGTTATGGTTAGTGTATTTTATGTGTGACCCAAGACAATTCTCCTTCCAGTGCGGCCCAGGGAAGCCCAAAGGTTGGAAACCCAGCAACCATTTTAGTGATAAAAGAAATGAAAATTAGGGGGTTCCCTGGTGGCGTAGTGGCTAGGCTTTGGTGCTCTCAACGCCGCGGCCTAGCTCAACTCCTAGCCAGGGAACCACCAAAAAAAGAAAAAAGAAATGAAAATTAAAACCATAGTCAGATACCACTCACTACACAGTCATCCTTACCCTGATGGCAAACATTTCCAAGGCTGACAACACCAAAGGTCATCAAGATTGCAAAACAACCTGAACTCTCACGCATTTCTAATGGGCGGGCGTGACGTGGACTCAGCGCCTCCGGAAATCTGTCAGTATCTGCTGAAGCTGAGTATGCACAAGCCCTCTCCCTGACAATGAGTGGGTACACGGCAGGAAGCTGTACGTTTGTGTACCAATGACGCGTACAGGAATGTTCAGAGCGGCCCTACCCCTGCAGCCCCCGACTGGAAACGACCCAAATACTCTCTATCAGCAGAACGGGGAACTGGGTGGTGGTGGTGCGTTTCCACAGTGCAATGAATTAGCTACGGCTCCAGGCCCCGACAGGCATGAATCTCACAATATGTTGAAATGAGAAAGAACATGAGAATGAACAAATCTAATCCAATCGTAGAAGAATAAGTAAAATATGATTCTATTTATATCAAGCTCCAAAATGCACAAAACTAATGTACGGGGTTAGAAGCGACTGGCAGGGGCCACAGGGGGCCTCTGGAGAGCGGGTCGTAATTTCGACCTGGGTGAGGTTTACATAGGAGTGCCGATCCAAGATGATTTATGATTTATGCAATTTTCAATATGTAAAAATTCAATGAAAAAAACTGAAGAAACAATGAATCATTAAAACGAGTGGTTAGTGATGAAGGAAAACAGCGTGGCAGTTCCTCAAAAAGTTAAACAGAATTACCATGTGATCAGCAATCCCGCCCCCGAGGTAGACTGAAAGCACGGACCTGAAGAGACTGTGCAGCAGCAGTGCTCACAAGGGCGCCCCACCAGCTCAGCAGTGCTCACAAGGGCGCCCCACCAGCTCGGCAGTGCTCACAAGGGCGCCCCACCAGCTCGGCAGTGCTCACAAGGGCGCCCCACCAGCTCGGCAGTGCTCACAAGGGCGCCCCACCAGCTCGGCAGTGCTCACAAGGGCGCCCCACCAGCTCGGCAGTGCTCACAAGGGCGCCCCACCAGCTCGGCAGTGCTCACAA
>PVJL010021057.1:0-11108 GCA_004026885.1 Lyroderma lyra
CTTCTAACCCAATGCAAACTCTAGCCCTGAACCTAACCTGAAACCTAACACATAGCCTAACTAAAGATGGATCCTTATATTAATCATAACCACAATAGTACACCTACCTCTCACCCCCAACTGTACATACACTGAACACTAACCACAGTTTTAACAAAACCTCTAAGCTCAAAGCTAACTCTAAGGCTAACACCAAAGCTGAAGCTGCGCAGAATATCAACCTTAACACAAGTCCTAAACTTACATCTAACCTCTCCCAGGGTCACAGTTCCCCACAGCATCGCATTGTGGAACTCACATTCCTGACAGTTCTATTGTCTCCTGATTGGCTCTGGGGCCTCAAGACATCATAACCCTTGATAGAGACTCGGGGCCCCGATTGGCTGGCCCTGCAACTGTGAGGTCGCGGTCAGCCAATGTTCTGATTATAGGTCACTGGGGCCTTCCTCTTTCCATTGCAAAGGGTGGGGGCGACCTGCAAGGGCTGTCCTCCTGCATCAGCCTGGAATCAGGCGGTCCAAGGGCACTCCTGTTGGCGCCAAAGCGCTGATCCAAGCCATTGCTCTTACCAGGGTTTTGAGGTTTTCAATGGATAATTTTGATGCATCACTTCATACTTATTTCAAAGCATTGCTTGATCCCAGATAAATCAGATTAAAAGGGTGGTTTGTTCTGGTCAATTACATACGTACTATTGTCTGTTTTACCCAATACTTAGTGGTTGTGTGCCTGGGACCATAATACATGATGAACAGGCAGCCGTTCTCTTACTGAGCAATTTTAGCTGTGTATAACATGAACTCAACTTACCATCTCTCTGTATGCTCTGTGAGATAGGTGAGCGTATATTTAGCAGAGGCATCACCTTCTGTAACTGTATTCACACCACTGAACCATTTTCCTAATTGAAGAAGGGAGGCGGCAAGGGGTGGGGTCAGCAAACAAACAATGCACTTTGATAATGTTTTACAATTGACTCTTCAAAATACTAGAGTAATTATGCGTGCATGCATTCTAGAATATTTAAAATAGAAGCCTCTGTTATTTTTTTATTTATGATTTGTATTCTACTCAGAATTATTGTAAGTATTTCAGAAATACTATTACACAACGAAAATACAGAATGGAAACTTGAGATAATGGGAAATAGAGATTCATGCGCATTATTATGCATTTCATAGGTGATTGTCCTTTGTGGTCACGGAAGAAGGAATAAAGTAGCTGGCATTTGTCTTTGGTATCTTGATGGGAAGTCATCCTCTCAATCCTGATCTGGTAACTGTAAAGAGATTTGAGAGTTGAAAAGCTTTCTTGAAAAACTGAGAGAAACCTGAGTAGTGAGATCTATGATGAGCATTTGAATAGACTATGTGAGTTCAGGCCCCATTGCTGCTTCTAGGTAAATGGAAAGTTCAAAACCACTTTTGATGATCTCAAATGCCAATGTGGTGTCAAAAATAAAAAAAAGGAATAAGTATTAAAACTATCCCAAACACAATAGCTAAATCGATGACGAACCCAATACTAAACTTAGTCATAAGTGAACCCTAAACCCAAATCTTACCCTACGTTTCAAAGGAACTAATAATAGAATCTTAACCTTATCCCTAGCCCAAAGTCTAACCCTACACCTGGCCTATTCTCCAACATTAACCATGAACTGTACCCCAGTTTACACCCTTACCCTGGAGTCAAAGCAAACCCTAACCCTAAACATAAAACAAAATCTACTTGGAACATGAACCATGAACATAACCAAAATCCCTATGCGTAACTCTAAAACTTACCCTGGGTGTCAACATCATCTTGGCCCTCACCCTAACCAGCACTGATCGTAAACTTAAACTCACAACTACACTTATCTCTAATCACAATCCTAACTGAAAATTTCACACTTAACCTAAACACAAGCTTAACGTGAATTCTAAACTTAAACATAGACCTGAAACTTAAAACTAATTTTAACACAAAATCAAACTTCAAAACTCAATCTAACCCTCATCCTACCCCTTCACTATATCGTGCACCAACCATAACCCCAGCATATAACCTAGAAAGAACACTAAACCTAATCCCAATTTCACAATAAACCATAAAACAATGGTCAGCCTAATCTTAACACTAACCTTAAATTTAATCACAACCTCAACCCAAACTTTAAGTGGAAACATAACAAGAACCCTCTCCATAACACTGATCATAAACTCAGCCTTACCCCTAAACCTAGACTGTAAAATGAACCTAAAACTATTCTTATACATAATTAAAAACATAACCACAAACCTAAACCTTAGTAGAAAAAAATTCATTTTAAATTTTCATCCTAATCTCACAATTTATTCTTATCCTACACTAACACTAACCATCATCAAAAAATCAGTTCTGAACATAAACTCATTCTAACATTTACCTAACTTGAAACTTACTCAAAACGTAATCCTAAGTATAATCTGGCCCCTAAATAGAAACACAAATCTAACTCCACTCTCATACAAAACTCAAAAAACCTCACCTTAAACTTAACTTAAAACATAACCCTTAATATATAACTGGAAACCTAACCCTAATCAGAGCCCTTAATCTAACCCTAACTTTATCCCCAAATCAGAGCCAATCCCTGCCTCAAAGCTTACCGTAAAACACCACTTCTTACCAAACTCTCAATTGAACCATGAATAAAACAAAAAGACCTAAACTTAAACACAAACTCTAACCTTAAACTCAACCAAACCTAACCTTATCTTTAACCCTCCGGCTATCTCAAAATCTAAACCATAACGTCTACCTAAAGCTAAAGCTAGGCTTCCCTATAGTCCCTATCTTGGTCTTAAACCTACACCACACCTATTAAAAACTAAAAACATAACCTCAAACCTAACTCTAACACTAAACCTAACCCTAAATATTAAGCTAAACATAGCTAGTTACCTGAACCTAACATGGTTTCTAACCTCATCAGAAACTAAGCACATAACTAAAAGTACCCATTACATAACCCGTGCTTTCCCTTAAACCAAATTCTAGAAAAAACTCTAAGCCTTATCATAACAGTAATTGAGAGTGAAACCCGAACTTCAAAAGTCAATATAACCCTAATCTTAACCCTAATTTTAATGACCAACTTAACGCTAACCCTAACCTTAGTTATAACTCTGACTTTAACTGATACCACCCACCTAAAAAGAGCAATAATCCTATAGATCATTCCAACACATACCCTAATTTGTATGTTAACCCTAGGTCTATAAGTTAAATACCAAAGTCTTCTTCTATACAGTTTATTTTTACAGGTCTTCTATGAAGGTTTTTAATCTATTTTGACTTAATTTTTGATGGAATATTATTCAGGTATAAGAAAAAATGTAATATTGTCATTTGCAACAACACGGATGGATCTAGAGATCATCATGCTTAGGTAAATAAGCCACACAGAAAAATCAAAGATCTGTATGACTTCACTCATATGTAGAATATAAAACTGAAAGCAAAGAAAAAACGAAATGAACAAACACATAACCCATGGACACAATCTATAATCTAATGATTATATGGGGACGAGTTGGATAGGGAGGGGAGAAAACGGAGGGGCTGGGAGAGGAGGGGGCGAAGCTAAATAGAAGGTGATGTAAAGAGACGTCGCATTAGGTGGTTAACTGATTATACATCAAGTTGACAATGCTCTGTAGAATTGCATGCCTGAAACCTATGAAATCCTTGCTAACAGTTGTCACACCAATAAGACTATCAATAAAAATGAATAGAAATAAATAAATAAATGAAGAAAGAAAGAAAGATAGAAACGCTGAATAAAGAAACATAAATTGAAGAAGGCACAAAGAAATGCAGAGATTTTATGTTCATAAATGGGACGAATGTAACTCATTGAAATGGTCATATTACACAAAGCAATGAACAGATTTAATGCCATCCCCATCCAAATTCCAATGACAGTTTTTTGAAAAATTTCAAGAAAAAAATCAACAAATTTCTATGGAATCTGAAAAGACCCCAAATAAACACAGGCATCCGAAGGAAAAAAACAATAATGGTGAAGGTTTCACACCCTTTGACTTCAATCTATAACATAAAATGACAATAATATAAGCAGCAGTGTATTGGGAGAAATATAGGCCCAAGCACACCAAAAAAGAAGAATTGAAAACCCAGAGTAATCCCACATATATATGTGAAGATTGTTTTTTATGGAAAACCAAAAATATAACATGAAGCAAAGAACCCATTACCCATAAACGGTGCTAGGGCTTACAGAATAATACATGCAAAAAAATGAAACTAGACTGACAGTTTTCAACATATACCAAAATTAACGAAAACTGGATTAAAGACCTAAACATGCTACCAATAATGATAAATTGCATAGAAGAAAGCGTAGGTCCCAAACCTGTAGACGTTGCTTCAGAATGAGTTTGATGAATGTTACCTCAAAGGCAAGGGAAGTAAAAGTCAAATGAAATCAATGAGACTGTACCCAACGTAAAAGCTTCTGCACAGCCAAAGAAACCATCTAGAAACAAAAAGGCTACCTACAGAGTGGGAGATAACATTTGCAAGCAATAACTGAAAGGGGGTTAAAACCTAAATTATATAAAGAACTCCTAGAACTCAACAACAGACAAACAAACAATCCTATGAACACATGAGCACAGGTCTTCGACAGACACTTTCCCCAAGAAGACAGATTAATCAAACACCCAAGAGATACATACAAAACGTTTAAGTGCACTGGATATTAGAGAAATGTCATGAACTACCACTTCATACCTGTTATTAATAGAAAGGCTATGATCCACAAAAGAAGTAATAACGCGTGTTGGAGAGGCTGTGGGAATAAAGAACTCTCATATGCTGCAGGTGGGCATGTCAATTGGCAGGAACGATGGAAAACAGTACAAAGGTTCCACAGAATGTTAAGAATAAATATACCATACAACCAAGCAATCCCTTCTCTGGGTATCCACTCTCCAAATCTGAAAACATATACTCATAGAGATATACGTAACCCTGTGTTCCTTGCAGTACAAGTTATGATGATCAAGACATATCAACAACCAACATATTCTTCAACAATTGATTGGATGCAGGAGATGTGGTACAAACACCCAGTGAAACACTACTCGCCCAGAAATAAAGATGAAACACTGCCGATTGTGACAACATGGATGGGTCTGGAGATTACCATGCTAAGGGAAATAAATCAAATAGAAGTAGCTCGGAACCATAGAACTTCACTCATACTTGGGATGCAAAAATTAAACCAACAAAGAACAATCCAAAAACTCATAATACAGACAGCACATTAGTGGTTGCAAGAAAGTAAGGAAAATGAGAGGTGGTAGAAGAGGAAAGGGTGGGTCAAATATAGGGGGAAGGAAGAAGTGACTCTGGGTGCTGAACGCCCAATGCAATATATGAATATGAATTATGTATTGTAGAAATTGACACTGGAAATGTAATGTTACTAATCAATGGCACTGTCATTAAATTAATACATAAATAAAAAACCCAAACCATAAACCTGTCCTAAATTACAAAGAAACCCCAAACCTAATCGTACACCAAATCCAAACTTAATTTAAAAAGAACCCTCAGCTTTACTATAAATTGAACACTAACTCTAAATCCCTTAATATACTCAAGAAATAATCCTAAACTTAAATCTAACGTTAAACAGAGCCCTAGTGGAAAACCTGAGTCTTCCTATAACACTATCCCTGAAAGGAACCCATTCTCGCTTTTAATGGAAACCAAACACCAACTCAAATGGAAAAGCAACCCTGACCTCCAAGCTAAGTCTCACACTAATCCTAAAAACCGAATCATAAACTGAAATCTGCACCGCATCATTAAACAGGCCCTTCTCCTACCCTATCTTAAAACCTAACTCCAACCTCAAGGTAACACGAAGCCTAAGTATAAAACTACCCCTAATCATTAACTCACCCAAACCCTTACCCAAGTATATGCCTAACGAAAAACCTAACTCTATCCTCTAACATTACCTCACTCTATCAACAGCCCTTCTACCCAGAGTTCTCATTTCAATGTTCTTAATACCATAAACTCAAAGCTTTTTCTAACCCCACCCAAACTCTTGCCTTGAACCTAACCTGAAACTTAACACATAGCCTAACTCAAGGATGGATCCTTACACTAATCATATCCACAATAGTACACATACCTCTCACCCCCAACTTTACATACCCTGAACACTATCCACAATTTTAACCAAAACTCTAACCTCAAAGCTAACTCTAAGGCTAACACCAAAGCTCAAACTGCGCAGAATCTCATCTTTAACAGAAGTCCTAAACTTAACACTAAACCTCTTCCAGGGTCACAGCTCCCCATTGCATCGCATTATGGAACTCACAATCATGACAGTTCTATTGTCTCCAGATTGGCTCTGGGGCCGCAAGACATCATAGTCCTTGATACAATTTCGGTGCCCCAATTGGCTGGCCCTGCAACTGTGATATCGCGGTCAGCCAATATTCTGATTATAGGCCCCTGGCGCCTTCCTCTTTCCATCAAGGAGGGTGGGTACGCCCTGCAAGTGCTGTCTGCCTGCATCAGTCTGGGATCCGGTGGCCCAAGGGCGCTCCTGTTGGCGCCAAACTTCCTCTCCAATCCTCTGCTCTCACCAGGGTACTGAAGATTTCAAATGGATAATTTAGATGCATCACTTCATACCTATTTCAAGGCATTGCTTGATCCCAGATAAACCAGTGTAAAAGGGTGGTTTGTTCTGGTAAATTACGTACGTACTTTTGTCTTTTTTACCCTATACTTATTGGTTGAGTGGCTGGGACCATAATAAATTATGAATAGGCAGCCGTTCTCTTGGGGAGGAATTTTAGGTGTGTTTAACATGAACACACCTTACAGTCTCTCTATGTTCTGTGAGATAGGTGAGCGTATATTTAGCAGTGGCATCCCCTCCTTTAACTGTACTCACACCACTGAATTGTTTTCCTAAGTGAAGAAAAAGGCGGCAGGGGTGGGTCAGCAAGCACACAATGCACTTTGATTATGATTTACAATTGACTTTTAAAAATACTAGAGTGATTGTGCTTGCATGCCTTCTAGCATATTTAAAATAGAAGCCTGTGATATTTTTTTTATTTAAGATTTGTATTCTACTCAGAATTATTGTAAGTATTTCAGAAATACTCTTACAGAACTAAAATACACAATGGAACATTGAGATAAGGGGAAAAAGACATTCATGTGCATTATTATGCATTTCATAGGTGATTGTCCTTTGTGCTCGGGGAGGAAGGAAGAAAGTGCTGGCATTTGTGTTTGGTATCTTGATGGGAAGTCATCCTCTCAATCCTGATCTGATAACTGTAAAGATATTTGAGAGTTGAGAAGTTATTCTTGAAAACCTGAGAGAAGACTGAGTAGTGAGATCGATGATGAGCATTTGAATAGACTATGTGCATTCAGGCCCCATTGCTGCTTCTAGGTAAATGGAAAGTTGAAAAACACTTTTGATGATCTCAAATGCCAAAAATTTAAAAAAAAAGGAATAAGTATTAAAACTATCCCAAACACAACACCTAATTCAATGACGAACCTAACACTACACTTAGTCATAAGTGAACCATAAACCCAAACCTTACCCTAAGTTTCAAAGGAACGCATAATGTAATCTTTACCTTATCCCTAGCTTTAAATCTAACCCTATACCTGGCCTATTCTCTAACATTAACCATGAACTCAATCCTAATTTACACCCTTACCCTGGAGTCAAAGCAAACCCTAACCCTAAACCTAAAGCAAAATCTACTTGGAACATGAACCATGAACATAACCAAAATCCCTAAGAGTAACCCTAAACCTAACCCTGGGCGTCAACATCATCTTGGCCCTCACCCTAACCAGCACCTGATCGTAAACTTAACCTCACAACTAAACTTATCTCTAATCACCATCCTAGTTGAAAGGTTCACACTTACCCTAAACCTAAGTTTAATGGGAGTCCTAAACCGAAACATACACCTGAAACTTAAAAGTAATTTTAACCCAAAATCGAACTTCACACCTCACTGTAACCTTCATCCTTCCCCTTCACTATATCGTGCACCAACCATAACCCCAGCATATAACCTTCAAATCCCATTTTCAAAGTAAACCATAAAACAATGGTTAGCCTAATCTTAACAGTAATCTTAAATTTAATCACAACCTCAACCCAAACTTTAAATGGAAATATAACAAGAACCCTATCCATAACACTAATAATAAACTCAGCCTTACACCTAAACCTAGGCTGTAAAATGAACCTAACACTATCCTTATACTTATCTAAAAACATAACCTCAAACTTAAACCTTAGTAAAAAAAAATTCATTTTAAATTTTCATCCTATTCTCACAATTTATTCTTATCCTACACTAACACTAACCCTCATCACAAAATCTGTTCTGAACCTAAACTCATTCTAACATTTACCTAACTTGAAGCTTACTCAAAACGTAATCCTAAGTGTAATCTGGGCCCTAAATGGAAACATAAATCTAATCCCACTCTCATACCAAACTCAAAACCAAACCTTAAACTTAAGTTAAAACATCACCGTTAATATATAACTGTAAAACTAACCCTAAACACAGCCCTTACTCTAACTCTAACGTTATCCCCAATTGCGAGCCAATCCCTGCCTCAAAGCTTACCATAAAACACTGCTTCTTACCAAACTCTCTATTGAACCATGAATAAAACAAAAAGACCTAAACTTAAACACAAAATCTAACCTTAAACACAATCAGACCTTTTGTTTTATTGCTAACTCTAATAATAAAATCAAACGTAACCTTATCTTTATCCCTTAGCCTAACTCAAAATGTAAACCATAAAAGCTTCCTAAAGCTAAAGCAAGGCTTCCCTACAGCCCCTAACTTGGTCTTAAACCTACACCACCCCTAATTAAAAACTAAAAAAAAAACCTCAAACCTAACTCTAACCCTAAATATTATGCTAACCATAGCTCGTTACCTGAACTTAACATGGTTTTAACCTCATCAGTAATTAAGCATATACCTAAACTTACCCATTACTTAACACGTGCTCTCCCTTAAACTAAATTCTAGATATAACACTAAGCCTAATCATAACAGTAATTGAGAGTGAAACCCGAAATTCAAAAGTCAATATAACCCTAATCTTAACCCTAATTCTAATGACCAACTGAACGCTAACCCTAACCTTAGTTATAACTCTGAATCTAACTGATACCCCCCACCTAAAACAGCAATAACCCTAAAGATCAGTCCAACACATACCGTGATTGGTATGTTAACCCTAACCTCAACGCTGAGATGTAACTTAACACAGGGGTTGAGGGACCATTACTCTGAAAAACACAAGATGTTAAAAGAAATTGAAATTTTCTTTTGCTTTGCAAAAGCTTTTGAGTTTGATATAGTCCCATTGATTTATTTTTGCTTATACTTCCCTTGCCTTTGAGGACCGGGTCCTGAAGTCTTCTTTGAGTCTTGGGTCTATAAGTTTAGTACCAATGTCTTCTTCTATACAGTGTATTCTTACTGGTCTTATATGAAGCTCTTTAATCTATTTTGAGTTAATTTTTGATGGAATATTACTCAGCTATAAGAAAAGATGATATATTGTAATTTGCAACAACACGGATAGACCTGGAGATCATCATGCTTAGGGAAATAAGCCACACAGAAAAATCAAAGAACTGTATGACTTCACTCATATGTGGAATATAAAACTGAAAACAATGAAAAAACGAAATGAACAAACAGATAACCCATGGATAAAATCAATAATTTAATGATTATTTGGGGACGAGTGAGTTAGGGAGTGGAGAAAAGGGAGGGGCTCGGAGAGGAGGGGGCGAAGCTAAATATAAGGTGATATAAAGAGATGTAGCATTAGGTGGTGAACTGATTGTACATCAAGTTGACAATGCACAGTAGAATTGTATGTCTTAAATCTATGAAATCCTTGCTAACAGATGTCACACCAATAAGTCTATCAAGAAAAATGAATAGAAATAAATAAATAAATGAATGAATATACGCTGAAAAAAAAGAAATTGAAAAAGGCACAGAGAAATGCAGAGATTTTACATTCATAAATGGGACGAATGTACCTCATTGAAATGGTCATGTTACACAAAGCAATGAACAGAGTTAATGCCATCCCCACCAAAATTCCAATGAAAGTTTTTTGAAAAATTTCAAGAAAAACATCAACAAATTTCTATGGAATCTAAAAGACCCCAAATAAACACAGGCATCCGAAGGAAAAAAACAATAATTGAGAAGGTTTCACACTCTTTGACTTCAGTCTATAACACACAATGACAATAATATAAGCAGCAGGGTATTGGCAGAAATATAGGCACACACACACCAATGAAGAAGAACTGAAAACCCAGAAGTAATCCCACATATATATGTGAAGATTGTTTTTTGTGGAAAGCCAAATATATAACATGATGCAAAGAATCCAATTTCCATAAGCGGTGCTAGGGCATACAGAATATCACATGCAAAAGAAGGAAACTAGACTGACAGTTTTCAACATATACCAAAATTAACTAAAACTGGACCAAAGACCTAAACATGCTACCAATAATGATAAATTGCATAGAAGAAAGCGAAGTTCCCAAACCTGTCGACTTTGCTTCAGAAAGAGTTTGATGAATATTACCTCAAATGCAAGGGAAGTAAAAGTCAAAAGAAATGAATGGGACTGTACCCAACGTAAAAGTCTGTGCACAGCCAAAGGAACCATCAAGAAACAAAAAGGCTACCGACAGAGTGGGAGAAGACATTTGCAAGCAATGATTGAAAGGGGTTTAAAACATAAACTATATAAAGTACTACTAGATATCAACAACAGGCAAACTAATAATCCCATGAACACATGGGCAGAGGACTTGGACAGACACTTTCCCCAAAAAGACAGATTAATCAAACACCCAAGACATACATACAAAATGTTTAAGTACACTGGCTATTAGAGAAATGCCATGAACTACCACTTCATACCTGTTATTAATAGAAAGGCTGTGATCCACAAGTCAAGTCATGACGAGTGTTGGAGAG
>PVJL010021058.1:0-11102 GCA_004026885.1 Lyroderma lyra
GCCGGTTTGTCACTCAGGGTCCGCTTTCTTGGCTCCTGGTCGGCCGTTCAATTGTGTTTTCTGGGAGAGGCTTTAGGAACCTCCTCTCCAGTCGCCATCTTCTCCTAGCCTATCTTAAAACCTAACTCCAACCTCAAAGGTAACTCGAAGCCTAAGTATATAACTACCCCTAATCATTAACTCCCTCAAACCCTAACCCAAGGATATGCCTAACGGAAAACCTAACTCTATCCTCAAACTTTACCTCATTCTATCAATAGCCCTTGTACCCAGAGTTCTCATTTCAATGTTCTTAATACCATAACCTCAATGCTTCTTCATTCCCAACCCAAACTCTTGCCCTGAACCTAACCTGAAACCTAACACATAGCCTAACTCAAGGATGGATCCTTACACTAATCATAACCACAATAGTACACATACCTCTCTCCCCCAACTTTACATACCCTGAACACTAACCACAATTTTAACAAAACCTCTAAACTCAAAGCTAACTCTAAGGCTAACACCAAAGCTGAAGCTGCGCAGAATCTCACCTTTAACACAAATCCTAAACTTACCTCTAAACCACTCCCAGGGTCACAGCTCCACACTGCATCGCATTATGGAACTCACAATCATGACAGTTCTATTGTCTCCTGATTGGCTCTGGGGCCGCAAGACCTCATAGCCCTTGATACAACCTCGGGGCCCCAAATCGATGGCCCTGCAACTGTGACGTCGCGGTCAGCCAATATTCTGATTATAGGTCCCTGGCACCTTCCTCTTTCCATGAAGGAGGGTGGGTGCTCCCTGCAAGGGCTGTCTGCCTGCATCAGCCTGGGATCCCGTGGCCCAAGTGTGCACCTGTTGGCGCCAAACCGCCTCTCCAAGCCTCTCCTCTCACCAGGGTACTGAGGATTTCAAATGGATAATTTTGTTGCATCACTTCATACCTATTTCAAGGCATTGCTTGATCCCAGATAAATCAGAGTAAAAGGGTGGTTTGTTCTGGTCAATTACGTACGTACTTTTGTCTGCTTTACCCTATACTTAGTGGTTGAGTGGCTGGGACCATAATACATGATGAACAGGCAGCCGATCTCCTGCGGAGGAATTTTAGGTGTTTATAACATGAACTAAACTTACTGTCTCTCTGTATGTTCTGTGAGATAGGTGAGCATATACTTAGCAGTGGCATTCCCTCCTTTAACTGTACTCACACCACTAAACTGTTTTCCTAAGTGAAGAAGGGAGGAAGAAGGGGGTGGGGACAGCAAGCACACAATGCACTTTGATTATGATTTACAGTTGACTGTTCAAAATACTAGAGTGATTGTGCGTGCATGCCTTCTAGAATATTTAAAATAGAAGACTCTGGTATTTTCTTTTATTTATGATTTTTATTCTACTCAGAATTATAGAAGGTATTTCAGAAATACACTTACACAACTAAAATACAGAATGGATACTTGAGATAATGGGAAAAGGAGATTCATGGGCATTATTATGCATTTCACAGGTGATTGTCCTTTGTGGTCGTCGAGGAAGGAAGAAAGTGCTGGCATTTGTGTTTGGTATCTTGATGGGAAGTCATCCTCTCAATCCTGATCTGATAACTGTAAAGAGATTTGAGAGTTGAGAAGTTATTCTTGAAAACCTGAGACAAGTGAGATCTATGATGAGCATTTGAATAGACTATGTGCGTTCAGGCCCAATTGCTGATTCTAGGTAAATGGAAATTTGAAAAACACTTTTGATGATCTCAAATGCCAATGTGATGCCAAAAATTAAAAAAAAAGAGTAAGTATTAAAACTATCCCAAACACAATACCTAACTCAATGAAAAAGCTAACACTAAACTTAGTCATAAGTGAACCCTAAACCCAAACCTTACCTTAAGTTTCAAAGGAACTCATAATGGAAGCCTAATCTTATCCCTAGCTTTAAATCTAACCCTAAACCTGGCCTATTCTCTAACATTAACCATGAACTCAATCCTAATTTACACCCTTACCCTGGAGTCAAAGAAAACCCTAACCCAAAACCTAAAACAAAATCTACTTGGAACATGAACCATGAACATAACCAAAATCCCTAAGCGTAACCCTAAACCTAACCCTGGGCGTCAACATCATCTTGGCCCTCACCCTAACCAGCACCTGATCGTAAACTTAACCTCACAACTAACCTTATCTCTAGTCACCATCCTAAGTGAAAGTTTCACACTTACCCTAAATCTAAGCTTAATGGGAGTCCTAAACCTAAACATACACCTGAAGCTTAAAAGAAATTTTAACCCAAAATCGAACTTCACACCTCACTTTAACCCTCATCCTACACCTTCAATACATCTTGCACCAACCATAACCCCAGCATATAACCTACAATGAACACTAAACCTAATCCCAATTTTAAAGTAAACCATAAAACAATGGTTAGCCTAACCTTAACAATAATCTTAAATTTAATCACAACCTCAACCCAAACTTTAAATGGAAACATAACAAGAAACCTATCAATAACACTAATCATAAATTCATTCTTACCCCTAAACCTAGGCTGTAAAATGAACCTAACCACTATCCTTATACTTAATTGAAAACATAACCTCAAACCTAAACCTTAGTCAAAAAAAAATTCATTTTAAATTTTCATCCTAATCTCACAATTTATTCTTATCCTACACTAACACTAACCATCATCACAAAATCTGTTCTGAAACTAAACTCATTCTAACATTTACCTAACTTGAAGCTTACTCAAAACGTAATCCTAAGTGTAATCTGGCCCCTAAATGGAAACAAAAATCTAACCCCACTCTCATACCAAACTCAAAACCTCACCTTAAACTTAACTAAAACATAACCGTTAATAGATAACTGTAAACGTACCCCTAAACACAGCCCTTACACTAACCCTAACGTTATCCCCAATTGCGAGCCAATCCCTGCCTCAAAGTTTACCATAAAACACTACTTCTTACCAAACTCTCAATTGAACCATGAATAAAACAAAAAGACCTAAACTTAAACACAAAATCAAACCTTAAACACAATCGGCCTTTTGTTCTAATGCTAACCCTAATAATTAAATCAAACCTAACCTTATCTTTATCCCTTAGCCTAACTCAAAATGTAAACCATAACGTCTATCTAAAGCTAAAGCTAGACTTTTCTACAGCCCCTATCTTGGTCTTAAACCTACACCACCCCTAATTAAAAACTAAAAAAATAACCTCAAACCTAACTCTAACCCTAAACCTAACCCTAAATATTATGCTAACCATAGCTAGTTACCTGAACCTAACATGGTTTCTAACCTCATCAGTAACAAAGCACATACCTAAACTTACCCATTACATAACCCGTGCTTTCCCTTAAACCAAATTCTAGAAATAACACTAAGCCTAATCATAACAGTAATTGAGAGTGAAACCCGAACTTCAAAAGTCAATATAACCCTAATCTTAACCCTAATTCTAATGACCAACTGAACACTAACACAACCTTAGTTATAACTCTGACTCTAACTGACACCACCCACCTAAAAAGAGAATTAAACCTAAAGATCAGTCCAACACATACCCTAATTTTTATGTTAACCCTAACCTCAACGCTTCGAAGAAAGTTAACACAGGGGCTGAGACAAACACAAGATGTTAAGACAAACACTCTGACAAACACAAGATGTTAAAAGAAATTGAAGTTTTCTTTTGCTTTGCAGAAGCTTTTGAGTTTGATATAGTCCCATTCATTTATTTTTGCTTATACTTCCCTTGCCTTTGAGGACCGGGTCATGAAGTCTTCCTTGAGTCCTAGGTCTATAAGTTTATTACCAATGTCTTCTTCTTTACAGTGTATTGTTACAGGTCTTATAGGAAGGTCTTTAATCTGTTTTGAGTTAATTTTTGATGGAATAGAACTCAGCTATAAGAAAAGATGAAATATTGTCATTTGAAACAACACGGATTGACCGGTTCAAAGAAATTGAAGTTTTCTTTTGCTTTGCAGAAGCTTTTGAGTTTGATATAGTCCCATTCATTTATTTTTGATTATACTTCCCTTGCCTTTGAGGACCGGGTCATGAAGTCTTCCTTGAGTCCTAGGTCAATAAGTTTAGTACCAATGTCTTCTTCTATACAGTGTATTGTTACAGGACTTATATGAAGGTCTTTAATCTATTGTGAGTTAATTTTGTTGGAATATTAGTCAGGTATAAGAGAAGATAAAATATTGTCATTTGCAACAACACGGATGGACCTGGAGATCATCATGCTTAGGGAAATAAGCCACACAGAAAAATCAAAGAACTCTATGACTTCACTCATATGTGGAATATAAAACTGAAAGCAAAGAAAAAATGAAATGAATAAACAAATAACCCATGGACACAATCAATAATTTAATGATTAATTGGGGATGATTGCGTTAGTGAGGGGAGAAAAGGGAGGGGCTGGGAGTGGAGGGGGCGAAGCTAAATATATGGTGATGTAAAGAGATGTTGCATGAGGTGGTGAACTGATTACACATCAAGTTGACAATGCACAGTAGAATTGTATGCCTGAAACCTATGAAATCATTGCTAACAGATGTCACACCAAGAAGTCTATCAATAAAAATGAATAGAAATAAATAAATAAATAAATAAATAAAACCTGAAAAAAAAAGGAATTGAAGAAGGCACAAAGAAATGCAGAGATTTTATATTCATAAATGGGACGAATGTACCTCATTGAAATGGTCATGTTAAACAAAGCAATGAACAGATTTATTGCCATCCCCATCAAAATTCCAATGACAGTTTTTTCAAAAATTTCAAGAAAAAGATAGACACATTTGTATGGAATCTAAAGAGACCAGAAATAATCACAGTCATCCGAAGAAAAAAAACAATAATAGTGAAGGTTTCACACTCTTTGACTTCAATATATAACACACAGTTATAATAATATAAGGAGCAGGGTATTGGGAGAATTATAGGCACACACAAACCAATGAAGAAAAACTGAAATCCCACATATATATGTAAAGATTGTTTTTAATGGAAAGCCAAAAATATAACATGAAGCAAAGAATCCATTTTCCATAAACGGTGCTAGGGCATAGAGAATATCACATGCAAAAGAATGAAACTAGACTGACACTTTTCCACATATACCAAAATTAACTAAAACTGGACCAAAGACCTAAATATGCTACCAATAATGATAAATTTCATAGAAAAAAGCGTAGGACCCAAACCTGTAGACCTTGCTTCAGAAAGATTTTGATGAATGTTAACTCAAAGGCAAGGGAAGTAAAAGTCAAAAGAATTGAATGGGACTGTACCCAACGTAAAAGCTTCTGCACAGCCAAAGAAACCATCAAGAAACAAAAAGGCTACCGACAGAGGGGGAGAAGACATTTGGAAGCAATGACTGAAAGGCGGTTGAAACCTAAACTATATAAAGAAAACCTAGAACTCAACAACAGACAAACAAACAATCCCATGAACACATGGGCACAGGAATTGGACAGACACTTTTCCCAAGAAGACAGATTAATCAAACACCCCAGAGATACATACAAAAGGTTTAAGTGCACTGGGTATTAGAGAAATGCCATGAACTACCACTTCATACCTGTTATTAATAGAAAGGCTATGATCCACAAGACAAGTAATAACGAGTGTTGGAGAGGCTCTGGGAATAAAGAACTCTCATATGCTCAAGGTGGGCATGTCAATTGGCAGAAACGATGGAAAGCAGTACAGAGGTTCCCCAGAATGTTAAGAATAAATATGAAAACATGTACTCATAGAGATATACGTACCCCTGTGTTCCTTGCAATACAAGTTATGGTGGTCAAGACATATCAACAACCAACATGTTATTCAACAATTGATTGTATGCAGGAGATGTGGTTCAAACACCCAGTGAAACACTACTCGCCCAGAAATAAAGATGAAACACTGCCATTTGTGACAACATGGATGGGTCTGGAGATTACCATGCTAAGGGAAATATATCAAATAGAAGTAGCTCGGAACCATAGAACTTCACTCATACTTGGGATGTGAAAATGAAAGCAACAAAGAAAAATTCAAAAATTCATAATACAGACAGCACATTAGTGGTTGCAAGAAAGTAAGGAAAAAGAGAGGTGGTAGAAGAGGAAAGGGGTGGGTCAAATATAAGGGGAAGGAAGAAGTGACTCTGGGTGCTGAACGCACAATGCAATATATGAATATGAATTATGTATTGTAGAATATCACAATGGAAATATTATGTTACTAATCAAAGTCACTGTCATTAATTTAATACATAAATAAAAAACCCAAACCATAAACCTGGCCTAAATACAAAGAAACCCCAAACCTAATCCAACACCAAATCCAAACCTAATTTAAAACAGAACCCTCAGCTTTACTATAAACTGAACCCTAACTCTAAATCTCATAATATACTCAAGAAATAATCCTGAACTGAAATCTAACGTTAAACCGAACCCTAGTGGAAAACCTGAGCCTTCCTATAACACTATCCCTGAAAGGAACCCATACTCGCTTTTACTGGAAACCCAACCCCAATCAAATGGAAAACCAAAACTGACCTCCAAGCTAAATCTCACCCTAATCCTACAAACCGAATCATAAACTGAAATCTGCAACGCATCATTTAACCGGCCCTTCTCCTACCCTATCTTAAAACCTAACTATACCATCAAATGTAACTCGAAGCCTAAGTATATAACTATACCTAATCATTAACTCACCCAAGGATATGCCTAACGAAAAACCTAACTCTATCCTCAAACTTTACCTCACTCTATCAATAGCCCTTGTACCCAGAGTTCTCATTTCAATGTTCTTAATACCATGACCTCAAAGCTTCTTCTAACCCAAACCAAACTCTTGCCCTGAATCTAACCTGAAAACTAACACATAGCCTGACTCAAGGATGGATCCTTACACTAATCATAACCACAATAGTACACATACCTCTCACCTTCAACTTTACATAACCTGAACACTAACCACAATTTTAAAAAAAACCTCTAACCTCAAAACTAACTCTAAGGCTAACACCAAAGCTGAAGCTGTGCAGAATCTCATCTTTAACACAAGTCCTAAACTTACCTCTAAACCTCTCCCAGGGTCACAGCTCCCCACTGCATCGCATTATGGAACTCACAATCATGACAGTTCTATTGTCTCCTGATTGGCTCTGGGGCCGCAAAACATCATAGCCCTTGATACAACCTCGGGGCCCCAATTGAATGGCCCTGCAACTGTGACGTCGCGGTCAGCCAAAGTTCTGAGTATAGGTCCCTGGCGCCTTCCTCTTTCCATGAAGGAGGGTGGGTGCGCCCTGCAAGGGCTGTCTGCCTCCATCAGCCTGGGATCCCTTGGCCCAAGTGCGCTCCTGTTGGCGCCAAACCGCCTCTCTAAGCCTCTCCTCCCACCAGGGTACTGAGGATTTCAAATGGATAATTTTGATGCATCACTTCATACCTATTTCAAGGCATTGCTTGATCCCCGATAAATCAAAGTAAAAGGGTGGTTTGTTCTAGTGAATTACGTACGTACTTTTGTCTGTTTTACCCTATACTTAGTGGTTGAGTGGCTGGGACCATAATATATGATGAACAGGCAGCCGTTCTCTTGCGGAGGAATTTTAGGTGTGTTGAACATGAACTCAACTTACTGTCTCTCTGCATGTTCTGTGAGATAGGTGAGCATATATTTAGCAGTGGCATTCCCTCCTTTAACTGTTCTCACACCACTGAACTGTTTTCCTAAGTGAAGAAGGGAGACAGCAGGGGGTGGGGACAGCAAGTCCACAATGCACTTTGATTATGATTTACAGTTGACTGTTCAAAATACTAGAATGATTGTGCGTGCATGCCATCTAGGATATTTAAAATAGAAGACTCTGGTATTTTCTTTTATTTATGATTTGTATTCTACTCAGAATCATAGTAAGTATTTCAGAAATACTCTTACACAACTAAAATACAAAATGCAACCTTGATATAATGGGAAAAAGAAATTCATGCGCATTATTATGCATTTCATAGGTGATTGTCCTTTGTGGTCAGGGAGGAAGGAAGAAAGTGCTGGCATTTGTGTTTTTTATCTTGATGGGAAGTCATCCTCCCAATCCTGATCTTATAACTTTAAAGAGATTTGAGAGTTGAGAAGTTATTCTTGAAAACCTGAGAGAAGACTGAGTAGTGAAATCTATGAATAACATTTGAATAGACTATGTGCTTTCAGGCCCCATTGCTGCTTCTAGGTAAATGGAAAGTTGAAAACCACTTTTGATGATCTCAAATGCCAATGTGGTGGCAAAAATTTAAAAAAAAAGGAATAAGTATTAAAACTATCGAAAACACAATACCTAACTCAATGAAAAGCTAACAATAAACTTAGTCATATGTGAACCCTAAACCCAAAACTTACACTAAGTTTCAAAGGAACTTATAAGGGAATCTTAACCTTATCCCTAGCTTTAAATATAATTCTAAACCTGGCCTATTCTCTAACCTTAACCATGAACTCAATCCTAATTTACACCATTATCCTGGAGTCAAAGCATATCCTAACCCTAAACCTAAAACAAGATCTACTTGGAACATGAACCATGAACA
Source organism: Lyroderma lyra (assembly GCA_004026885.1). NCBI lineage: Eukaryota > Metazoa > Chordata > Mammalia > Chiroptera > Megadermatidae > Lyroderma > Lyroderma lyra. The sequence goes on from PVJL010021058.1 coordinate 8,613, forward strand.
TAACCAAAATCCCTAAGCATAGCCCTAAACCTACTCCTGGGCGTCAACATCATCTTGGCCCTCACCCTAACCTGCACCTGTTCGTAAACTTAACCTCACAACTAAACTTATCTCTAATCACCATCCTAAGTGAAAGGTTCACACTTACCCTAAATCTAAGCTCAATGGGAGTCTTAAACCTAAACATACACCTGAAACTTAAAAGAAATTTTAGCCCAAAATCGAACTTCCCACCTCACTCTAACCCTCATCCTACCCCTTCAATACTTCGTGCAACAACCAAAACCCCAGCATATAACCTACAAAGAACACTAAACCTAATCCCTATTTCAAAGTAAACCATATAACAATGGTAAGCCTAATCTTAACAGTAATCTTAAATTTAATCACAACCTCAACCCAAACTTTAAATGGAAACATAACAAGATCCCTATCCATAACACTAATCATAAACTCAGTCTTACCCCTAAACATAGGCTGTAAAATGAACCTAACACTATCTTTATACTTAATTAAAAACATAACCTCAAACCTAAACCTTAGTCAACAAAAATTCATCTTAAATTTTCATCCTAATCTCACAATTTATTCTTATCCTACACTAACACTAGCCATCATCACAAAATCTGTTCTGAACCTAAACTCATTCTAACATTTACCTAAATTGAAGCTTACGCAAATGTAATCCTAGGTGTAATCTGGCCCCTAAAGGGAAACACAAATCAAACCCCACTCTCATACCAAACTCAAAACCTCACCTTAAACTTAAACTAAAACATAACCGTTAATAGAAAACTGTAAACCTAACCCTAAACACAGCCCTTATTCTAAACCTAATGTTATCCCCAATTGCGAGCCAATCCCTGCCTCAAAGCTTACCATAAAACACTACTTCTTACCAAACTCTCAATTGAAACATGAATAAAACAAAAAGACCTAAACTTAAACACAAAATCTAACCTTAAACACAATCGGAACTTTTGTTCTAATGCTAACCCTAATAATAAAATCAAACCTAACTTTATCTTTATCCTTTAGCCTAACTCAAAATGTAAACCATAACGTCTACCTAAAGCTAAAGCTAGGCTTTTCTACAGCCCCTATCTTGGTCTTAAACCTACACCACCCCTAATTAAAAACTAAAAAAATAACCTCAAACCTAACTCTAACCCTAAACCTAACCCTAAACATTATGCTAACCATAGCTAGTTACCTGAACCTAACAGGGTTTCTAACCTCATCAGTAACTAAGCACATACCTAAACCTACCAATTACATAACCTGTGATTTCCCTTAAACCAAATTTTAGAAATAACACTAAGCCTAATCATAACAGTAATTGAGAGTGAAACCCGAACTTCAAAAGTCAATATAACCCTAATCTTAACCCTAATTCTAATGACCAACTGAACGCTAACCCTAACCTTAGTTATAACTCTGACTCTAACTGACACCACCAACCTAAAAAGAGCAATAACCCTAAAGATCAGTCCAAACCATACCCTAATTTGTATGTTAACCCTAGCCTCAACGCTGAGAAGAAAGTTAACACAGGGACTGAGACAAACACAAGATGTTAAGACAAACACTCTGACAAACACAAGATGTTAAAAGAAATTGAAGTTTTCTTTTGCTTTGCAGAAGCTTTTGAGTTTGATATAGTCCCATTCATTTATTTTTGCTTATACTTCCCTTGCCTTTGAGGACCGGGTCATGAAGTCTTCCCTGAGTCCTAGGTCTATAAATTTAGTACAAATGTCTTCTTCTATACAGTGTATTGTTACAGGTCTTATATGAAGGTCTTTAATCTATTTTGAGTTAATTTTTGATGGAATATTACTCAGCTATAAGAAAAGATGAAATATTGTCATTTGCAACAACACGTATGGACCTGGAGATCATCATGCTTAGGGTAATAAGCCACACAAAAAAATCAAAGAACTGTATGACTTCACTACTATGTGGAATATAAAACTGAAAGCAAAGAAAAAACGAAATGAACAAACACATAACCCATGGACACAATCTATAATTTAATGAATATTTGGGGAAGAGTTGGTTAGGGAGGGGAGAAAAGTGAGGGGCTTGGAGAGGAGGGGGCGAAGCTAAATATGAGGTGATGTAAAGAGAGGTCGCATTAGGTGGTGAACCGATTATACAACAAGTTGACAATGCACAGTAGAATTGCATGCCTGAAACCTATGAAATCCTTGCTAACAATTGTCACAACAATAAAACTATCAATAAAAATGAATAGAAATAAATAAATAAATGAAGAAAGAAAGAAAGAAAGAAACGCTGAATAAAGAAACATAAATTGAAGAAGGCACAAAGAAATGCACAGATTATATGTCCATAAATGGGATGAATGAACCTCATTGAAATGGTCATGTTACACAAAGAAATGAAAACATTTAATGCCATCCCCATCAAAAATCCAATGACAGTTTTACAAAAAATTTCAAGAAAAACATCAACAGATTTGTATGG
>PVJL010021059.1:0-11103 GCA_004026885.1 Lyroderma lyra
ATGGGGGCTGGGAGGATGGCAGGCTGGGCTGGTGATGGCTTCCCAGTGGTAAGAAGTGAGAGGGTCCTCTGAGTCTCAGCTTCAGAGCGTCAAGGTGATCTCTTTTCCCATCTGTAAATTTCTCCCAGGGTCTCCTGTGAAAACAGCTGCCACCAAACTGTTCTCACGGAATCTTCCGTTACAGGAGTTGACAACCTTCCATTCGAATAACCTCTCACTTTAGTTTCCCCTTGTGCTTCTAGGTGTCTTGTCTGTTTGGCTCCCTTGAACGCCTTCACTTACAAAGGTTGCATGGGTATGAGTTACGTAACCTCTGAGGAATGGCTGGGGTGGCACGTTTGCAGGGGATCGTCAGTAAAGTGAATGGAGCAAAGTGTCTACCAAGAACAAAGCTGACTATTTTCAGGGTTTTCTTTTCTTGGGGAAAACAATGCCTATTATTTATTCAGTCAAGTATTTATTCATACATTTAGGAATAGATTCAGCATCTGTTATGTACCCTCTTTATCATTTCTTAAGAATAGATTCTGCAACTCCACAAGACACAGTTTCACCTATATCAAGAATCTACCCAACCAAGGATAAAAAACCAGGGACAAGTAAGTGTAACACAGAATTTCAGGGGCCAGGATAAAAGGAAGAGTGGACACTCAATACTATTAAAGTGAAGGGATGTGAGAACCAGCAAAGGCTTCTTAAGGAATGTTCTAAGTAAGTTTATTTAGCCTTGCCATTTGAGGAGCTTATTAATTTGATTGACAATGGGGACAGGGAAGGATGAAGTGTCTCTAAATAGGGGGATTATGTGAGGAAAGGTGGGGAGTGTGGAGGTACAGGGCAGCATTGCTTCCTCAGCGTGGTTGGAAGGAGAGGTGGGGGTGTGTAGACGAAGCCTGGGCAAGCTGACAGGGACAAAGGATGGGCTCTCTTTGGAATATCTTCACGGGTCATTTGGTATGAGGTATAAATGCTAAAGTCAACTTAAGGAAGTAGGATTGACTGAAGTATTATCTGGGGGTCACTCAGCTATAATTGGGTTCGCTTTCAAAGCTGACCAACTGCATGAATGTGGGCCGGTGTTGCCAACTCTTTGAACTCAACTTTTCTCATCTACAAAATGGGGATATGGAAAAGGGTTTGCTCTCAGCTGTTATATTTATTTGTGTCCTACTTGCTAAATAAATGGACCCCACTTTATGCCAGAGATATCCTAGGGCTTTTGAAATCCTTTGCATGGTTCCCCATCCCCGGACCAACCACCTTGACGTAGCTCCATGGTGCATCTCTTGGTGGTCTAATCTGTTCATTCAGTGAGTAAATGTGAACAGTGCCATCCTGCACTTGGTCTCTATGATATGTCAAGCATTGCATTAGCCTCGTCACTTAAACCCCGTAGGAACTATGGAAAAGTGGAAGAGATCATCTGATCTCCCCGAATTCTAAGACAGAGACCTCCCTAAGGTGGTGGCAGGAAAAGCTGATTCAAGCCCAGATGTTTGTGTGACTCTACAACGTTTTTTCCCTTTCTTTGACCTGCTCCGGCCCCAGGGTACATGAACAGTCTTGGAGCCATTGTCTCTAAGGAAGGACCTGGACACATTTGTCTTACTTCTGGGTGAAGGCAGCGGGGCAGGCCTGAGGTAGGTCTGGGATATAAAACCAGTCTTGTGCACCTGACCCTAGTTGCAGAAAGGCCATGGCTCTCTGCTTTCCACTTCACATAGGTCCTGCATCAGCAGTTGTAGCTGGAGTCGCTTTCTGTGGTGTTAGACTGGAGTCCCTCCACCGTCTCTCCCAGCATGCCTGATGTTTATAGCAGGGCTCTATTTATCTGTGTGAAAAGCAGTTGCTAGGACAGCCCTCACTTTCATAATAGACATTTTCAGCTTCAATTCCGAATTTCATTTGAGATGGTTCCCTGCCCAGTTTGTGCCAGCAAAGGTTGGTATGAGCTATACAAAAGAGGCAAGGGCCAGGCTGTGGTCAGAGGTAGAGCTCAGGCATAAACGCCAGTGACCGCCTGGTATTATTCTCTGTTAGGAACCTGGCCGCACAGCAGAAGGTGAGTGGTCTGCGAGGGAGTGAAGCTTCATCTGTATTTACAGCCGCCCCCCATCTCTCCCATTACGGCCTGAGCTGCGCCTCCTGTGCGATCAGCGGGGACATTAGATGCTCACAAGAGCATGAACCCTGTTGTGAACTGCGCATGTGCATTTCCCCCCCCCCCCCAGCAAAATTGTCTTCCAGGAAGCCAGCTCCTGGTACCAAAAGGTTGGGGACCGCTGGTGTAGAGGATTTGGGGAAATGATGCCTAGCACATAGTAGGTGCTCAGGAAATACTTATCACCATCCCAGAGAGGAGAAAGTAAAGGTGATGGTTTTGTGAGAAAAATAAAGGTGATACCAGAATTAGTTCTTTGTTCTAATGATCACCAGCTCATTTCTTTTTCTTTTCTTAATTTTATTTTTTTTATTTGCTGATGCGCTATTTACTTCTTGAAAGCCGCCAGCCCTGTTGGCGAGCCCCTTCTCGTTTCAAGCACGGGCTCATCTTCAGCGGCGGAGTCCCTGTTGCCCAAAGGCCTCGGCGCCGGGGAGCAGACGCAGCGCTGACAGCCGCGTGGAGCCAGGAGCGCAGGCCACTTGGTGCTGCCCAGAGAGCCCCGTCCCTCGGAGGGCACACGCCTGCCTGCAAGGGGCTGTGGGAGACCCCTTGTGAGAAGTCGCAGTGAAGGCTCTGCTGGGCCTTGGCCCTCACCACGGAAGCAGAAAGCCGCGGGGAAGAGCCTGCTGGCTCGAAGTCGTCCTCCTGGGGCTGGGACTCTTCCTGGGGAAGCAGCAGATCTTGGGAGGGGCAGGAGGAGACGCAGGGTCGGGGTGGGGGGCTCCCATTCTGCCAGGCTGTACCCTGCTTGCTTGGCATGCGTGGTCACCACGGGATGTGTCCAAAGAACCCCAGCTCTTGCCCAAAACGGTCCTGGGCTTGAACTCTGCAGCTTCGTCTCGGTGCCTGACCCCTGGGCATGTCTCCTCTCTCTGAGCCCCAGCTTGGCCCACCTGTAAAATGGAGATAGTGACACAGACGCCGCAAGGCTCTCTGGACTAGAAATTGAATAAGAACGTGAATGGGACCTAGTTAGCCTCAGCAGTGCTAGGGATAAAACGTTAAACAAGGCACACGTACCCCTACCTTCGGGGTTCGGTGGTTTGGGGGATCGTGGAGGTCATATGATCTACATAACAGGTAGACCTGTGGCTAGCTCTGTAGATATCAGCGTAGACTCTATGTACGTATTTCTAGTCCTATTAGCTATAGCTGATGCTGAATTACCCATATCTCTATTTTTATAAGTATAAATTACTCTTGTTTGGTGAAATATCAAGATGCCCTTTGAGTGTATGTTACTGTCTTTTGGTGAGTCAGCAAACACTGGCCGTACCTTAATGTGATCCTATCTGCTGTTGGGCGGCTTTGGACGTGAACTTAACCCCCTCACATGACCACAGGCTGTTAGATTCCTGAACGAAATCCTGTATACAGCGACCACTGAAATGCCTCCTATTGGAAAGGGGTTTGGTATTTCCTTGTCCCAACCTTGTAAGACTGCTTTGGCTATTATGTGACTAGAGCTTGTAAGGCAGTGCCACATGTCTTCCCGTAACCGGGACCAGTAGTGTCATCATAGCAACAAGCCCCTGCTCCCTTATGATAATAACATTTTGTCGCATCTACCCCTTAGTGCAGCAGACGGAATTACATGATCTAATTCATGCAAAACCCTGGGCATTCTAAGGGTCCCAAAGGCGTTGGCTGCAATCGTCCTGAATTCCTTCTATGCAACAGCCTTTCTAGGTACATCAGGTGGGGCTACAGTCCCACTTTTCGGGTGAGGAATATGGGGTTCAACGAGGCTTGTCCAGTCCACACAGCTAATACAGGTGGCCTCAGGGCCAACAGTGGCCTTATTCATGGTCTCTTTCCTCTGATATCCTGGGATTGGTTTTGAGAAGTAGTCATTAAAGACCATGCTGGGCCTTACTGTGGTGGTCCCATTGCCCAGTATATATACATGCCAGCTTGCTCTGCTGTACACCTGGAACGAGTATCACAGTGCATGTCAACTCCAGTTGAATAAAAAAGACATTTTTAAAAAATTTAAATAAATTTCAAATCTTAAAAACAGGACAATGCCAAACCCCAGGGACCCCAACTGGGCTTTACTAGGGAACCAGGTGGGAGAAGGTGCAGGGACAGGCGCCCCTACATGGGGCCAGAGCCCTCAGGGATGAAGGGTGTACAAAATATTCCCCTGCAGGTGTATTTGCTCATGTTCCTGGGTGTGCTGGCAAGCCCCTGCCTACCCACCTCTGTGTAAACGAGCCCTCCCACACGCCCAGGATCTTCTGTCCTCAAATCCCAAACAGCGAGCACACAGAGCTGAGCTTGGCTGTCGTGGATACAAGATGTGAGCGGGGGACGGCCTTTGCCTGCCGTTATCTCTTTGTAGACTTTATCCTGGTCGGAAAAGGCCTTCGCCTGGATATGAGCTCTGACGCCATGGTTAGCCCTGTACGTTGGCTTTCCCAGGTCCTGAACCTGGGCACCTTCACCTGGAACACGGTGGGAGGAGAGGGAAGCCATCCCTGTACCAAAGAGGGCCCCCCTTTAAGTCACCGTCTCTGAGTCAGTGCAATGAGTTACTCTGAGTGCAACAGGGCGGTGTCACTATTTCAGAAGATCAATGCACAGCACTTACTAATCACCTACTACGTGCCAGTGGGCATAAACTTGTCACTATTTTGAGTCCCTACTGGGTCCTGCAAGAGACTGGAGGTCAAACAGGGCAACACTTACATTATTGATTAAGAGTGTTGACTTTAGAATCCGGTAGATTCAACTCCGTATCCCAGCTCAACCTTACTGAACATGTGAACTTGGACAAGTTAAACTTCTGGGAGCTTCATTTTTCTCACCTGTAAAAGGAAGACAGTAATGTGTATTTCACAGGGGTCTTGTGAAAATGAAAGTACGTTATATTAGACAAGCACTTAGCACAGGGCCTTGTACCTAATAGGCACTCCATCGACGGTAGTAGCCATGTTGTCTGAATCATTTCTATCCAGGCCATGCCAACAATGGTGACCTTTCTTCTCCTTACATACTTGCTGGGCTAGGGATGAAAGGTAGTAGTCTTCTTGATATGACTGATGTTAGAGCATTTGTTTAGTGCCTTACAGGTTGGGAAATGTTGATATTTTTAAAGACGTTTTTTCTGGAGTCGGGTATAAACTACACAGGAAAACAGGTTCCTGGGGCCAGCTGATTGTGCAGCCAGGGTTATAAAACAGGCCTGGGGATAATGAAAGTAAGTTCTTTCCAACCCTAGAGATGCTACTTTAACTGGTTTGTAGGCGAGGTTACACGTCAAGTTGTTGTTGTTGTGTTTTTTATGAAGTTTGTATTTTTATACTATAAGATTTGCCCATTACAGTCTGACGAATCTTGTTAATTGCATGCAATCGAATGACTTCCACTGCAATAAAGCCATTGAATAGTTCCTTCATCATAGAAAGTTTCCTTAATGCCCACTTTTCATCTATTCCTTGTCCCCCTCTATTCCCAACCACTGGCAACTACTGATCTGCTCTCTCTCTATGGTTTTGAATTTCATCTAAGTGACAAGTTTGTGAACTTATCCTAGAAAAAGTGCTACATGCCTCATTGTTGAATATCACTATGGTCACCCTCAAAGTACTCCCCTTAGGAAACTATGCACTGATGCCAACACCTAATCCATCCTTCAAAGCAATTTTGGGACTTTTTTGGGAATGGCCATCAGAGATGTCATTGTATTACCCTTGATGTCCTGAATGTCATCAAAATGTCTGCCTTTCATTATTTCTTTTATCTTTGAGTAAAGAAAATTGTCACTGGGGGCCAGATCAGGTGAGTAGGGAGGGTGTTCCAATACAGTTATTTGTGTACTGGATACAAACTCCCTCACAGACAGAGCCGTGTGAGCTGGTATATTGCTGTGATGTAAGAGCCATGAGTTATCGGTGAAAAGTTCGGGTCGCTTTTCTCTTAATTTTTTCATGCAGCCTTTTCAGCACTTACAAATAGTGAACTTGGTTGACTGTATAAATTTATGATGATCAATCTCTCTGATATCAAAAAAGGTTAGTAACATTGCTTTGACTCTTGATTTGGACTGACAGAACTTTTTTGCTCGTGGAGAATTGGCTGACCTTCATTGTGCACTTTGACACTTTGTTTCAGGGTCGTATTGGTACACCTGTGTTTCATCACCAGTGATAACATGGCCCAAAACATCATCTTACCTCTCCAAAAGGTCTTGGCAAACTTCCACTCTCCTTTCCTTTGTTCATCTGTTAACTCCTTCAGGACCATTTTTGCACACACCTTTCTCATGCCAAGATTTTCTGTTAAGATTTTCCTAACTATTTTTCTATTGATGTTTACTTGGTCTGCTGTGATTCTCACTGTCAGTCCATATTTTGATGCATAAGTCCATGAATCTTTGCGATGTTTTTGTCAGTTCTGCTTGTTATTGGCTACCCTGACCTCTCGTCATCAGTGACACTTTCACTCCCCTCAGAAAAACATGTAACCCATGTGTACACTGCCGTTTTCTTCATGGCATTATCCCCATAAACTTGGACTAACATGTCCCTGATTTCACTTCCCCTCTTGCCAAGTTTAACAAGAATTTAATGTTTGTTCATTGCTCTAATTCAAACTCTAGCATTCTCATGACGGCACACAGAGACACACAACAATAATGAACACCACTCAGCAGGACACCACATGTCAGCATGAACACAGCTGTGACACCAGATATCCCAAGGTTATGACACCTTACTGAGCTGTTTTGACAGTGCTGTCAACGTAAATGCACGATGGCACGTTCATGAACTTAATTGTCAGACTTCATACTGCACATCATCTTCTGAATCTGACTTTCTTTATTTAGCATTATGTTTTTGAGATTCAATCACCAGGTCCTGTGTACTCACTCTTCCTTGTTATTGCTGAGTAGTCGTTCATGGTAGCAATCTACCATGATTTATCCATTCAACAGCTATGGGCATTTTTTCTTAGTTTGCGACTATTATGAATGCTGTAAAATTTGGGCACAAATCTCAATTGTGGACACGTGTTTTCAGTTATCTTGGGTAAATCCATAGAAATGGAATTGCTGGTTGACATAACAAATGCAGGGATAACGCTGCAAGTCCAAGATACTGCTGTATAGTTTTCCAACGTGGCTGCATTGATTTGTATTCTCACCAGTAATGTGGCATCAGGGACTGTTTTAAAAGCTCCAGGGTGTCCTTAACGTAGGTCCAGACCCTCTGGCCTTTGCTTTCTCTGATTTAATGGCCACCTCTGGACTCAGATGAGTAAGGATGATGTTAATTAATATCAGGACAACAAAAAGACCCGTGTCCCATCTGATAGGTTCTGACTTCCTCAAAACTATTGGGGAGTGAGATACTGTCTGGATTTCCACAACACAGGTGCATTTTTATATGTCTGTCATATCAAAATGTGTATACAGGTTTAAGTTCCCTAGACAAAATCATCTTTTTTAAATACCAGAGGACCCACCCTAGGTATGTATACAAAGAGAAGCGTGATTTACTCATGTAGGAAAGTGATCCCATCCACAGTAGACAGGTTTGTTAATGGGCAAAGGATGTGTGTATTCACTGAGTTCTATGTGATATGCACAGTGACCTGTTTTATAGCTGTAATGCCTTATTCTGCGAGCACATACACACACACACACACACACACACACACACACACGCATGCACACACATGGATACAAGAACATTCACACATGCGCACATGCACACACTTATGCACAAACATGCACACACGCACACATGCACACATGCGCGCGCACACACACTCATGCACAGACACACACACATGAACACATGCGCACATGCACACTCATGCACAGACATACACATACTCATGCACACACGCCCACATGCACACACTTATGCACAAACATGCACACATGCACACATGCGCGCACACACACACTCATGCACAGACACGCACACACGCACACATGCACACATGCGCGCGCGCACACACTCATGCACAGACATGCACACATGCACACATGAACACATGTGCACACACACACTCATGCACAGACATACACACACACACTTATGCACACACATGCACACATGCGCACACACGCACACATGAACACATGCGCACACACACTCATGCACAGACACGCACACATGCACACATGCGCACACACACTCATGCACAGACACTCACACATGCACACATGCACACACTTAGGCACAAACATGCACACATGCACACATGTGCGTGCACACACACTCATGCACAGACACGCACACATGCACACATGAACACATGCGCACATGCACACACTCATGCACAGACACACACGCACACACACGCACACACACACTCATGCACAGACACGCACACGCGCGCGCACACACACGTGTTGTTTTCCCCGCACCCAGTACCGTGCACGACCGCGTGAAAACACCCACGCAATGAGCCTTTAATGGTCTGCCTTGCCACGCACTTTTTCTGTACATTTCCGGAAGACATCTCCCTGTCTTCTGCACTTTGCCTTGTATTTTCGTTTCCTTTGTGTTGAATTACAAATGAATTCGTGCACTTAATAGGTTTTCCTCAAACCCGACTGGATGCCGCAGCCTCCCACAGGTGCTTTTTGTGATTTTAAAACATGACAGGGGGAGGTGAATGAGCGGGGGACTTGGCCTTTGTTTTGAGACAAAGTATCTCTCAACCCCCAAATGGGGTGTCCCCACTCCCCCTGGCGAGGGACTATAAGGACAGGTTGTAAATAGATAGAAGACTGCTGTTTGCATGCGTCTAACTGATAGTTTGACTTTTTCATTATGTGAATGTTTAATCCCTCGACTGTCATCTGTGGTCCCCCAAATCAGTTTGGTTCTCAATGTATGGGCACTCAATAGCTAATGTCAGCCAACTGCAGCTTGTGAGCCAAATGTGGCCTACCACCTACTTTTGTAAATAAAGTTTTATTGGCACACAACCATACCCATTCCTTAGCATATTTCCCATGCTGCTTTCTGGCTACAATGGCAGACTTCAATAGATGCAACAGAGTTGATATGTGCCTGGAAGAGCTCAAAGTATTTCCTCTGGCTCTCTATAACCCCATGCCCTTGTCCCTGTCCCATGAAGGGGGTCATTGTATTATCTATTTCTGTGATTCTGTGTCCCATCTCCTATACCCTAAGGCACACCCCCATTGGTGGAAGAGTTTATCTGGTTGTATGCCCGGCACAGGGGCCCCTGGTGGGCACACAACAGGAGATGGATAAATACCAGTTGAATCAATGACCGAATGGGTGAACATTCCTGAAAAGTGAGACTCTATAGGATTCCCCACTGCCATGGCACCCCTTTCCCCTTTCCCTGCCTCCTGGGCTCAAAAACAAAGAGCACAGGAGAATCCACTCCCAGTGCCGTGCGCGACCACGTGAAAACAGCCACGCAGGCCTAAGGCCGCGCGCCCACACACCTAGCACCTGTCCAGGCCGGCGCACGCGTTCTCCTGAACCGCGTGCACGCAGCCTCCTCCTTCCCCACTTGGAGAAGCCAACCACCTCTTCAGGAAGATCCTGGACAGCTTCACTGGGGAGGGTCTGGGTAGGAGGTAAAGGCCACCATTTCATGAAGGCCACTTAGCCATCAGCCTCAATTCCAAGGAAAAGCAAAGCTTTCCCACCAGCATCCAATGATTTCTGTTTGGGGATTCCTGCCCTTTGGAGTGGATAGTTTTGTTTTTTTGTTGTTTTGTTGTTTTGTTTCCCCCCCGAGCCTCTTTTCTAATTAACTCTCTGAGCCTCGATTACAGGACGGACGCTGGCCCTAGGAACGGAGGGGGCCCCTGGGCTGGAAGTTGGCCGGGGAGGTGATGTTTAATGAAAGCGACGCTGAGCTGGCTGCAGTGCTAATCCTCTTGCCTTGCTCCCGTGTCCCCTCATGATTGTGATTGATGAGCTGGTCCCCTTTACATCTTTATCTGCAGCGCACGCTGGTGCCCGCAGGCCGAGGGGCTCGGGTTCTCCCGCACGCGCCTCAGCCTGGTGGAGCTCTGAGTCACGGAGGGGCTGGCTGGGCAGCACTTGTTTTTCTCTCTCTGCTTTTATCCCTTCTTCCTTTCTCTTCTTATTTACAGATAGATGCTAGGTAGCTAGATGGATGGGTGTGTACATGCCTACATGTAACTATATATCACTCTATCATCTCTCCGTCTATCTATCTAAAACCTGGTTGTGAGTGTCCATGTGTGTGTCTGTCTCCTTCTTTTTGTCCCTTGGTCTGTCCTAAGCCTGCCCTTTGAGGAAATATTAGGGAGCCTCTCCCTGAAATCCTTTTTTTTATTCATTAGTATTAATGTTTGAGCAACTTAGACGCTACCTTTGGTGAAGCATCTACTGAATGCCGGGAACTGCCTGAGGTACCTTTGGGCAGTTATTTAATATTTGCTCCTATAATAGCTGCCGTTGATTAATCTCTGAAGAGGCACCAGGTCCCAAGGCTCAGTCCTGTTTCTACCTAATCCCATCTAGTCTTCGAAATAATCCTTCGTCATAGCTACTCTCACTCGTTCCATTTTTGTAGATTGAAAAAAACTGAGGCTTCGGGAGAGAATTATCCTTGCTATCTTTAATCCATGCTTGATCGCACCAAGATAAGACTTCATATCCACCTTTCATTATAATGTATGTGGTGGTTTCAGAGGTAAAACGAATTGTCCGAGGACCAAGAGCTTGAAGAGTAGAATTCTTAGGATCTTACTCTAGATGTCTGTCTGTCTCTCTCTCTCTCTCTCTCTCTCTCTCTCTCTCTCTCTCTCCAAAATGCTCCCTTGAACAGACCAGGAGGTGGGTTTGTGTCTCACAGCATTTCCCTGTTTTCTCACTCCTTTTTTCAATCTGGGTCCCGTTTCTGTTTGCGGAGCATCCCCACCACGTGGCCAAGGAGACCGGATTCTGAAGACAGGAGCTGCGGAA
>PVJL010021060.1:0-11103 GCA_004026885.1 Lyroderma lyra
GTGAGAAGGGCCTTCCAGGTGGGGGAAGGGTGCACAGAGGTGAGGCAGGAAGGGCCTTCCAGGCCAAGGAGGGTGCACAGAGGTGAGGTGGGAAGGGCCTTCCAGGCCCTCGGGAGGGTGCACAGAGGTGAGGCGGGAAGGGCCTTCCAGGCCCTTGGGAGGGTGCACAGAGGTGAGGCGGGAAGGGCCTTCCAGGCTGAGGAGGGTGCACAGAGCTGAAACAGGAAGGGCCTTCCAGGCCAAGGAGGGTGCACAGAGGTGAGGCAGGAAGGGCCTTCCAGGCCAAGGAGGGTGCACAGAGGTGAGGCGGGAAGGGCCTTCCAGGCGGGGGAAGGGTGCACAGAGGGGAGGCAGGAAGGGCCTTCCAGGCCAAGGAGGGTGCACAGAGGTGAGGCGGGAAGGGCCTTCCAGGCGGGGGAAGGGTGCACAGAGCTGAGGCGGGAAGGGCCTTCCAAGCTGAGGAGGGTGCACAGAGGTGAGGCAGGAAGGGCCTTCCAGGCCTGAGGACGATGCAGAGTTGAGGCGGGAAGGACCCTTCAAGCAGGGGAGGAGGGCTCTGTGTACAGAAGCCGGGGAGAACCTGGAGTGCACCGTGAGGAGTGAAGAGGCCGCATCCCGGAGGGCCTGTGGGCCCCACTCAGGAGTTGGGTCTCCATCCCTCCGTGCTGGGGACGGCCAGGGAGGAAACTGCCAGGTACAGATTTTCAGAGAATAATTTTGGAAGTGCTGTAGGACTCACTCCAAAGCAAAATTTTCTCTTTGAAATAATTTATTAATCTGGGAATTTTTTTCTAAATCTGTGATGTCAAGTAGCATTATCCCTTGTAATTCATGAAATGTTAATTTATAGCAATTGAAATGTAGTGTGTCATCGTATTTTTGTAGATGGGAATTTCTTAGCGATAGGCTCCCACGACAACTGCATTTATATATACGGAGTCAGTGACCACGGGAGGAAGTACACGCGAGTGGGCAAATGCTCGGTAAGCGCACTGATCCTCTCTCGGACACGTGAGTGGCCCTCTGATTCCTTCAGTGTGTGGGGGCCACGTGATGAGGTGAGTGAAGCTCACACGATGCTTTTCTCTCCCAGGGCCACTCCAGCTTCATCACTCACCTAGACTGGTCTGTAAACTCCCAGTTCCTCGTGTCAAATTCCGGAGACTACGAAATCCTTTACTGTGAGTGGCACCCAGTAGACCAAAACCGGGCCTCCTGCAGAAACCCACCTCCCATCCACCTTGGGCCTCAGTTTCCTCCGCTGTAAAATAGAGGAGTTGAGCTGAACAGCCTCTCAAGTCCTTTCCAACACTGAGGTTCTTGGAGTTTGGGCCGCCCCCTCCCCGTCCCCCACTGAGGACATGTGACCCCGAGGCCGAGAAGGCCAAGCTCTGCAGAGAGAGGCTGGAGCAGAGAGTGGAGTCAGAGCCATCATGGTGAGAGGGACCCTATGGGGACATCGTCCTGAGCAGGCCGACCATGAAGTCTCTCCTGCCTGTCCCCGGGACCCTCCCCTTTTCCCCCACCCCTCCACCAGTGTCTGTGCCCAGGCAGGACCCAGGGGTGGTGAAGGTGATGATGGCGGGTACTTACTGAGCACATAGGGTACACCGTCCTCGGGGTCCTCCGGCACTTGCCTCGGCCTGCCACATGCCCAGCTCCGACCTAAGCACAGGAGATCGTGGGGCATGAGAGCACCTGGTCCCCACCCTGCTGGAAGGCACTCTCATGGTCCACAGCACTCTTAAGCTCTCCTCATCCCATAGACAAGGAAATCCGGGCTCAGATATGAAGTCATAGGCATCAGGAGCCAGTGGCTGGGGAGCCCGGGGTGGCAGGGCAGCGGATGGGGGTGAGGGGAAGCGGCCTGTGCCAGGACACGCCTCCCTCCATCCTGGCTGATGGTGCCTGGTTTCCTCTTCCTGCCCTCTCCAAGGCCCTGCCTGACATGGGGCCGAAACGGGTGACCGGGCTGGGCCTAGAATCTTCTCAGACACAGTCTCGTACTCCACTAGTGAGAGCTCGTTTAGGGAGCAAAGCACCTAGGAGGCCGTAGGTACTTGATCTGACTGGTTTCCATAAGCTTCCATTTCTGACTCAGTCAACGGGATTGCTGCCTGCGCACACGCTTGTACGTCGGGGAGAAGGCTGGTGAGCCCGACAGCGGGGGGCGGAGTTATGCTCAGGGGCTCCCAGGGACAGTGAGTGGGCAGAGGCCTAGGAACCAGAGGATGGTCAAAGGAAAGAGAAGCCAGACTCTGGGAAACAGACCCGGAAAGGGAGATGGGAGCAAGCGGAAGAGGGGCCCCACCCAGGCGCTGGGGCTGGGCTCAGTTCCCGCTGTGGCCGTTCCCTCTGGCCTGAGAAGTGGGCAGGGTCGCTGCGGGCTCTGCAGCAGATGAGGCCTGGCTCTGAGGGCCCAGCCCTGCCCCAGCAGGGGAAGGGACTTTGTCAGATGTCGTCAGACCGGTGTTTGCTTTTCCCAGGGGTTCCCTCTGCTTGTAAGCAAGTCGTAAGTGTGGAAAGTACACGAGACATCGAATGGGCTACATACACCTGCACTTTGGGATTCCATGTCTTTGGTAAGTTTTCTGCAGCTTCCATTCGGTGTGGCCACTTTTAGAGTGTTTCCCTCACAGTTAGAAAGCCTCCTGGTCACCGGCCCTGTCAGACCAGTCCGCTGCAAGGACACGGTCTGCACAGCTCCCTAGGGAAGTGCCAGGTGACGAGAGCCAGGCGACGGGCTTTGTACAAAACAGGTCCTGAGATAATCCTCTAGAATGTTCTCACGTGAGGTTGGCACTCGATCAGTGTCCTTATCACTTGTTAGAGTTATTGCTCTATCCTTTTGGTCCTTCAACTAAAATTTTCACTTCCTTCAAAGTTCAGATTAGGAATATGTTCATAAATGATCCAAAGTAAATTGCTACAGTTTAGTAGAATGATTGTAAAAAGTAGGATTTATAATCTCTTTATGCAAGACAGTAAGTTGGTCAGAATTCCACAAATCTCCTTGAAGCTAGCATTTTTACCGTGTTCTGGCATTAAATGCTAGGCCACCCCCTGACCCTGGGTTTTCTCCAGAACTTCTCACCAGATGAAAAGTTGATGTGCCTCCAGCCCTCTCAGATCCAAAGTTATTGGGACCAAAAGGGATTCCGGAGTAATGGTCAGGAGACACCACCCCTGCCCACCCCTCAGGCCCACCTGGGAGCAGGGCTGCAGGGCCAGAGGGGCTCCCTTCCCCCCTCCCCCGCCCACGGCAGAAAGACACCACACCGGCCACCGGGCAAGCAGCAAACGCCTGAAAAGCACACACAGACCCAGGGTGAAAGGGTCCTTTGGAGAGACTCTCACATGTAAAGAGTTACCCAGAAAAAAGAAACGTTAGGAAACCACTGGCTTGAGGACTAGTCAGCTCGCCACCAGATGCTTCGGGGGCAAAGGGCGTCCCGAGCCAGGGCTGCTGGTGCCCTTTCTGCTGCACTGTCAAAAGCGGCCTGAAAGGAGGGGGAGCCCAGCCAGCCCGTCGTGGCTAAACCCTCGTGCAGTAGAGCGGGGCTGAGCATTGCCGGGGATCCTGGGAACGGCCGGGAGTGTTGCCGCCTTGTGCCCCGGGTTCTAAAGCCCAGGACTCGGGCGATTTCATTTTAATGAGAATGTAATGGCCAGTCCCCACGCGATGTGGTCCAGTGTTTCCGGTATGCCCAGTGCTCAGTCTGTGGTCTTTGCCTTAGGAGTGTGGCCAGAGGGCTCGGACGGAACCGACATCAATGCCATCTGTCGGGCCCACGAGAAAAAACTCCTGTCGACCGGCGATGACTTCGGCAAAGTGCACCTCTTCTCTTACCCTTGCTCGCAGTTCAGGGTAAGGATGCACCTTCAGCCCTCACGGGGATGCTCTTGCAGCCTGACCTGCAGTTTGATCATTGACTAGAAAGGCGCCGTGAGTTTCACCAGTCACACGTGTGGACTTGACCCCGTGGTCCCGCTGCCCTAGGGGACTTCAGGGGCTTCCACTGTCCTCCCAGAAAACCCCAAGTGTATGAAGCCCTTAGACCTGGCTCGTCTACCTCTGTCGCCTCCTTTCTGGACCTCACTCCTGTCCCCTGCACCACGGCCCCGCACACCACAGCCCGTGCTCCAGCCCCGCTGAGCTGAGCTGGTGGCAATGCCTGGCATGGCCCTCCTGGCCCTTCCTGTTCCCGACCCTCCTTCGCCAGAACACCCCTCACCCTCCACCCCCAGCGTCTGGTTGGTCCCTCCTCTGGGCGCCCCATGCCTGCTACAGCCCTCTGGGATTGAGCATATCCTAGCCCAAGGCAGTCAGTTGCCCCACCAGACCAGATTCTCTGTGTGCAGGGACCCCATGTGGCTGTATGTGGGTCCCTCCTGTGTCCCCGCTGCACAAATGAGAGCTATGGAACAAGGGAAGAGGGAAGGAATGGAGGAGCGAGTGGAGAATTCCAGCCTTTTCCAGCTCCACAGAGTTGGCATTCAGCTCCCTCCGTGTCTTTCTTCCCAGGCTCCCAGCCACGTGTACAGTGGGCACAGCAGTCACGTCACCAATGTCGACTTCCTCTGTGACGACAGCCACCTCATCTCCACGGGAGGCAAAGACACCAGCATCATGCAATGGCGGGTCATTTAGAGCAGGCCCGGGAGGCACAGCCTCGGTTCCTCGGTCACTGTGATCTCAGTTTTGTTTGAAAAGTTGTCACAACCCTCAGGAAAAGCAGTCCCTGTACCAGTCACCTTCGCTTCGTGGGTCGGGTCAGCACTTCAGGTCTCGCCGTCGTACGATGTCTAAAACACACTTGCTGTAAAACGATGCCAAGGTTTACACTGCGGTGACAGAATCGCGGGCGTGTCCTTCCTAGCTTTCCTATGAACTCTGGGACACATGGTCACAGAATGCCTTCTCAGATGCTGTGTGTAGGCGCTACCCTTCCCCGTCGCACTTGCTGAGTCGAGTATTTATCACAATAATGAGGTACCGAGTCATGATCGTCATGGTTGGTTGGAAGGGATGAGCCAGTGGGCGACCCGCGCAGCCGAGCCAGGAAACGCAGATAGACGCCCCGTGGCTGCAATGTCTGAGCTTCATCGGCTCTCCCGCTGGGAGACGCGGGAGGTGGGGGCTGTCCTCTTGTGTTAAGCAGACTGAACTCCAGATTAACGTGCACGTTTCAGCAGGGGACACAGGCATTTCAGAGTGTCAGCAGACCGTCTGCCTAACACAGCGCCGTCAGCCGCCGAGCACCCTGGTGAACGGCGCCCCCTTCTGTCCCCTGGTCACGTGCCCTGGTGAGCGGTGGACACATCCAGCCACCTTGTTCTGTCTGGGAATTGGCATGATATGGTATTGTACTCGTATAGGACTTTAGCAGTTCATAATAAATACGTAAGGCTAGGCTTTACTGTTTTATGCTTATGGACATTGTACATTTGTATCTAAAACCAAGTAGACCAAGTCAACAAGATACCATAAAACCTGCAGCGAGGACAAGTCTGGAAGGTTCCGCCAGGTACTAAAGGCAGCTTCTTTTCCTGCCTCGTGTGCCTGGATGGCTCATTTCGCGATGAGGTAAGACGGCGTTCCGACAAGCAAAACGTAGGTGGCGTACATTTGTCAAGAAGGCCTTATCCATTTTGATGGTGTGACAGATTGAAATGTATTGTTTACATTGAGGAATGTATCTCAGATTTTAAAACGGAAGAGTAATAAACAGACTTAAGGTCAAATATTAAGATTTGTACTTGTTCTAGGCAAGTAAATGAATTGCACCGCGTGAGCTCCGCAGCACTGGTTTAGGGTAGCCAGTTAATCGCAACATTGGAAGCAACTTTGATGGCATCTCCAGCCTGCTGCGGACGTACAGGGCACCATAACGATGCGTATCGAAGGGGAATCTGTTTGTATGTATCCTTACCAAATATATTCTGTAATGAAATAAAATCTGAAACTTGGATTTCTTATTGACCTATAATCATGAAAGTATATAAATTAAAATATTTAAAATTAGATATGATTCACACTATATTCTGTTTCATATACAGATTATTTTCTTCCTCACCTGGGAACTATAATTTGTGTGTAAACGTTCATCGGATCAGATAACAATAAGGAAGTCAGCTTAATTACCATAGCCAGTTGTTCATTTACTTGGTCACGTAAATACTGGCAAAAATAATCATTTTGAAATTAATAATTGAAAGAATAACCAGATGAGGGAAGGAAAAGGGACCCATTATTGACTTATAAGCTCTATGTTTATTTCTATAGACTTCCACTGACTGCTTTTGAAGCTCAGCAATGGAAAAAGGACTTGTATGTAAACCATCCTTGCTAGCTTCATACTTGCCTACATTTAAGTGAAATTTAAACAGCCCAGTATCAACCTTGTAGTGTTTATTATTCACTCACTTGCTCATTAACAATAGCACGCAATGGCCCTGCACCACCACGTGCCCCTTTGGGGCAAACAAGACCCAGAACCTCCAGGATTCTGCTAGAGCAAGAGGCCCCAGGGGCTGGGGCAGCTTTCGGCCCACAGGGCCAGGCCTCTCCCTCCTGGTGGCCTGTGGGCACATCAGCTCTTAGCCTGGCTATGGAGAGTGACAGGGCAGCGGCTGTTCTCCTAATCCCCTACTAACAGAGCATTTCCAAATAACTTTAGAAAGTACCATGTAGTGTGTAGAGACTCGCACAGGCTGCTTAGAACAGCATTGGAAAGTTCTGTAATAAAGAGCCCTGTTTACGCTGGCATTTCCCTAACTTGACCATGGGACACTTTTGCTCCCCAGACACTAATTATTGGCCGCGGATCAATATTCCACAGCATTCCATCTTGGGGAAACACAGTGTGAGGGAACTCAGAGGCCAAACGATTCTCCATTCCCTCCCCTCCCCGACTTCCCACTAGGAAGGGCTTCGAGGCCACATTCTGACTGGCGGAGTCAAGGCATGCGAGGGCTCTTCTGTCTGTCCCCTGCCCCAGCCATTGCTTTAGACTATGTCCCACTTTCCTCTAGAGCACTCAGCCTCATGGTCGTGTAAAATCTGTAACTAGAGACCTTCAGGGTGCATTGATGACATCCTGTGGCAATGGGACCGGCCACTGGACAAGGGAGGACCCTAAGCCCTTCCTCCCTTGCCCCCTTTGTTAGGTGAGTTGCTGTGGTGCTGCAAGGGGCGGGATGGGGGACACTAGAAAGAAGAATTTGCTTATAACGTTTTGGCTTCTAACATTTGGAGGCCATTTCCCCTCCTTCTCAGGCCTGATCGGAAATCGCCGGTCTCCCTGCACTGCAAGGCTGACGTCACGAGATCTGTGGCGTTTCTGAGATTCCTTTGGCCAAGTGGGCTTCTTTGTCTTTTAGGTCACCCCCAGGCCCCTCAGAGCTGTGACTGCGGAAAGGAGGGCAGGCTGGGAGAGTGACCGCCCGGCGCGCCGCCGCCCTCACGGACACCCGTGGGCCTGCAGCGCTCCTGTTTTCGTGTGGTTTACCTTGGTCTGTTTTACTGTGGTTCTCGCCGAAGCGGCAGCTTTAGAAACCACGGGGGCTCCCTGGTGGTGTAGTGGCTAAGGCTCCGGCGCTCTCAACGCCACGGCCTGGGTTCAATTCCCAGCCAGGGAAATGCCCGCCCCCCAAAAAAGAAACCACACCCTGAAACAAGCCACAGGAAAAGCCAGACAGCATCCCCATGCTCCTGGCCTCGGGCACCTCAGGTCACCCTCTCGTCACCCTCAGTCACTGCAGGTCCATGGCCTCGGGCAGGCGTGGCAGGACAGGCTTCCCCCGGCTCTGGCTTGCGGGTCTTGTTCTGAGGCTCAGGCATCAGCCAGTAGCAGTGGCAGGGAAGGACCCAGAGTGCTCAGGACAGCCGCAGGGGGACATCTGGGGACTGGGAGGGCAGCCAAGCAGCCACCCAACTTGCACCTCCCTCCAGGTACTCTGGCCACGCCCACAGCAGGGCCTGTGATCGCAGGCTTGTGGGATGGTGGAGGGGCAGGGGAGCCTGGGGGTCGCCCCGGGGGAGTGTTTCCCAGAGCGTGTTCTGTGAAACGTTCCACGGGGTGTGCGTAGGCGTTAACCAGGCTTCAGCAGGGCTTGCAGCGTGGACCTTCTCAGAGTTTTAACGTGTTAACGTGAGTCCAGAGGGGCTGTGGCCTGCGTCCGTCCATCCCAGGAGCACCACTCCTTCCTCTGAGCCGGGCACCATCCTGGTACTGAACTCAGGGTTCACCGCTTGGGCTGTTCTCTTCAAGAACGAGATGGGGTTGTCCTTGGGTAACTGTATTTACAAGTAACGGGGCTGGGGTTCCCATCCAAAGCTCCGTCTCCCAGAAGGGAGGCTTAACCATTGCCCCTCTACCCTGTTTGGTTATTTGTGTGTGGATTTCAGCTCTGCAGTTGGCTAAACGGACCCGGTACAGCTGCGCCTGCCAACTGCTCTGCTGCATTTTAACATTCAAGCCGGAATGGCATTCAGTAAGAACCTCCGAGACCTTGAGACCCGTATTCTACCTAACAGCCCTAGGACCAAAGAGACCACAGGTCCTGCTGGAGATGAGCGGGGCAGGGCCCATGGTGACGAGGTTACTCGAGCTTGGGTACTTGGGGAAGGTGGCCGTCTGGGGGAGGCCTCCCGGATATAGAGCGCACGCAGGGTGGATTGTGACTGCACAGGGTCCCCAAGGCTGTCTGACCACACAGTCTTTCCTTCCTGGGACATCTCTGCAAGGCAGAGTCTCCAGGAGCACATGCCCCCACCTCCGCCGCTCTGCTTCTATAGATGTAGAAACCAAAGCCCCTGCAGAAACAGGGATTTGTCCAAGGTCACTGTGACCTTAGCAGGGACAGCCTGGCCACCCTGGTTTATTTCTTTTTATAAAAGTTTACTGGACTTTTTAACGATAAAACAAATACATCCTAACAGTAGTACATTTAGGAGGAAGGCCTGCTATGTCCCTGTCACCCAGAGGGAGGACGATGACTTCTCAGTCCTGTCCTTTCTGCATTTTTTCTTCCATGAGTACATTTTTGGATGTGTTTCCATAGTTAACAGATTGCACGTACAGTGCTTCATGTTGCTTTTCTCATGCAGCTTCCTAAGCATTTTTCCATGTCACCATAACCGCGTTATAAATAACTCCTGTTGGCAGCATAACCGGCTGCCGTGATTACTATCACCACTGCTTGTCCAAGCCTCTCACGTTGATGGAGATGCTGAGGAAGAATCACAAAGGCCACCCTCACTGGGGGCGTGTGTCCACAGTGTGCTCGCCTAAGGCTCTCCCCACCAACTTGCAAGCAGGCTCCACTCTTTGTCCCCGGGCTGTCACGCACCTTTCGGTGCCCTGCGGGCCTTCTCCCGGGCTCCTGCTCTTCCTGCTCCACCCTGCCCTGAGCTAGCTCCTCAGCTCCCAGGGTCTCGGTCACCTCTTCAGCCCCAGGAAGGCCCAGATCCCTATCTTTGACTCAGCCTGCTCAGCTTCCCACTTGTCTGTCCCGACAGCTCAATCTTATGCCCCAAACCAAATGCCTCCACTCCTCCCGGAAACCCTGTTCTCCAACCCCCAGATTGCCCAAGCAATGTGGGCATTTCTCCTGGCCCCTCCCCCGACTCACTGCTCATACCAAGAAGCTCCCAGCAATGGTAACGTCACCAGGAGCACTTACTTCACGCCAGGCGTTGGGAATGCCTTACGCAGGGCGACTCCTTCAATACTCTCAGCAACCCCGCGAGCTGGCTTCTTGTCCACACTGATCTTTAACTGGTGGTGTTAACTCACTAAGGGCTGCACCGCAAGGAAGTCGAGATTGGAACCCATGGAGCCAGGCTCCAGAGTTCACACTTAGTCACTGCTTTTCCATGACTCCAGGCTCTGTGTCCACATCGTCCCCTGAACTGCGCTGCCTCTGCCCTGGCCACCCGCCATCATGCTGGCCTGGCTGCAGCCATGCTGGCCTTGCTCCCCATGCCTTGCTGACAGTGGGAGTCAGCTTCTTAAATATGTCAGCCTCTTGCTTAAAATCCTGCTGTGGCTCTTAGAGAAAGTGCCTTCGTATAGCACACAGGGTCTGTTCCCCTCCAGCGGTCTCTCTGCTTTCCCTGCTGTGCTGTCTGTCCCCACACTACAGCCTGCTCTCTGTCACCACCCAGTCCTCACATGCACTCTCTGCCTCAATATTCTCCCTCCCATTTTCCTTTGCCAACTACCATAACTTTCATCATGCAGCTTAAAAGCTGCTTCCTCCAGGAAGCCTTCCCCGAAGGCCTCGTCTGGGTTCCTGTCCCTCTTATGTATCCTCTCGTTGTACTTCCCTTGTCACATTGAATTGAAGTGTGGGTTTACTTGCATGTAGCCCCTATGTCCATAAGCTCCCTGGGGCACGGATGCCCTGCCTCCTGTTCAGTCTCCTTCCTCAGGCACTTGACACGGACAAGGTGGTCATCAGTAAGTGTTAGCGGGCTGCCCGGGTGAATGAGCTGTGAGAGGCCAGGGGGGCACTTGGACTTGTATTAGATTCTTAAACCTTTGCCCTCAACCCTGACTGTCCCCGCTTCCCCTGTTTCACTTTTGCCAACATCCCTGCCCAGAACCATGTTGTCCAAAGAGCGTTTTTTACAGTTAGATTTACTTCTTAGGACAAAAGCCCCCACAAGTGGAGGGCAGGAACAGCTTTCTGTCCCCTGGTCCGTTTTGCAAAAATGAATTCCAAACTTATGGGAGCAATTTGGGAGCCTTTTTTGTTTTTAGCAGATGCATCCTCTTTGCCTCTCTAAACGTCTTCCTGGCGGAAGCTGCGCAAAGCTATTTTTGCCTAAAGGCTGCAAACCTCGTCATTCTCAGAGGAGAAAGTCAGGGGGTGTGCAGAAACTTCTATCCACGTCGCCAGCCCATCAGCCCCTGTGCACTAGCCTACTTCTATGTCATTTGGGGAAAGCAAGTTTAAATTATGTTCCAAATTAAGCAGTGGTTTTGTTAAAGAAGGAACGTGCGTGCACACACATACACATACACGGCACACACACAGCATGCACACACACACACAGCACACACACACACACACACACACAGACACACACACATA